>OU015758.1:1656703-1672168 GCA_907169655.1 Acomys percivali | reverse complement strand
GGACATGAGAACACCTCAGGTGACATGAGCACACGGAAGCCTAAAGGCACATGTTTAGCCTTTGTCTCACACATAGCTTTCTTCTTGGAACGTACATTCAGAGCTCAAGACATAAGTGGACTGAATCTTCTTACATGATTTACTGACTATGGTAGTTATTGAAAACAATTTCCCAATTGCTCATTATCACAATGCTCACCAGGCACAAAATAGGCCAGAAAGATACTTAGCAAAGGCATTTATAAATCTGTTACTTAGTTCTACCAAGCCCCTCAGTCATTATTAAGAGCTACTATTGCAATGTCCCTCAGAGGATACACTTTATGAAGGTTCAGGGGGTAAAAGTGCTTGCTGGGCCATCCTACTGGCTTGAGTTGAATTCCTGGAACTCACACTGCAGAAAAAGAATGAGTTCCACACAGTTACTCTCTGACCTCCATTTGTGCCCTGTGGCACTTGTACACTCACTCATGCACACACATTCACAATAAAAAATAAAGCAAAAGAGCTTCTTTACAATTAATGCAATAATATCTTTGTTCATCTTTTTTTAAAGGAATGTTTTTATATTTCCAAGTAAAGAAAGTACGTACCCTAGTGGGTAGAGGGTTTGCCTAGCATGCAGGAAGCTCTCATCTGAGCCAGAACATAGATAGGTTAGCACAGTGACATATACCCTGGCTCTACGCTCAGCCAAGGGCATCTGGGGGCAGGAGGGTCTGCAGAGTTTCAAGGCCATCTGCCACTCTACAGTGAGCACTAGGCCAGCCAGGGACAAAAAAAAAGGAAAGTGAGAAGAACAAGCAAAGAGAAAGAGAAACAAAACAAACCAGAGAATAAAAACGGAGGAAAGATGGCGGGGCATGGTAACATACTCTTTTAATCTCAGCACTTGGGAGGCAGGCAGAGGAAGGCAGGTCGATGTGAGTTCGAGGCCAGCCTGGTCTACGATGTGAGTCTAGGACAGCCAAGATTACACAGAGAAACCTTGTCTTGGAAAAAAAAAAAAATTTCCCCCATCACTAAGACCAAGTGGTTGAGAAAGGACTAATAAAATGGCCTGGAGGGCTAACATAATGCTGCCTTAAAGCCTCTGTTGGGTCATGGAGGAACCAGTGAGTATATGTGTTCACAAGACAGAACAGCAAGGCGTGTTGGACAAGCACTTGGACTCCTGATGTAGCTGCTATGTGTAGAATAAACCTAGGGCTTCAATAAAATGCCATTTATGACCCCAAGTCCAATTCTAAACATATAAAATACAAACTATGTTTCCATACAATAAAATAAAAGGCCTAGCACGTATAGCAATTTTTGAAGGTTAAATGTTGCTAAATCAGTAGATGCAACAAAACGGAAATTAAGAGCTAAGTTTCTCTCCAATTCTCATTCATGTTACAATACCTTGAGATCATGAATGATATTGCTCATAGCCAATCAAACTTCTTACTCTTCAAGGATTAAATTTGAGCTGCGTGTGGCAGATACACTCCTACACTAGGAGAGCTGAGGCAGGAGAGCTCCTACCACTACTTTCAAGGTTAGTCAGGACCACAGTCAGTTCAAAACCAACTGAGCTGGTTGGAGCCTGTCTCCACTAAAAAACAACAGAAATTAAATTTTCAGTAAAGTTAATGCATGCTTTAATTTTGAATATATTTGTGGGCCAATATGTAAAAAGAAACTTACCAGTAAATATGCTGTTTTCATATTGCCGTTTGAATAAGGGAAGCTTGTCTGGTTTACACTTCAGAACAGGGATTTCTACAGGAATAGAGTAATCCAATGGCACAAACTTGAGGAAAAAGAAAACACAAAGGAATTTAGGAACATTTGTACTCACCTCTAATCAAACTGCTCAGCATCAGAAGTGTTTCAGACACACACAGGTTGGCAGAGCTAGGAACATCCACAGAGTGTGCAGGGTGCACATTCCTAACTTATGACTGTACATCTTCAAAGCAGAAGAGCTCGCCTATACTAGCATTTACTGATAGGCCCAAAGTAGTCACACCAAAAAAATTTTTTAAATCCCTCTATAATAAACAACCATTAATTGATTTTTACCACATTGATTCCTTACCCATTTAAAATTATCTGACCTTTCTATGACATATCATAGCAAACCAGAAAGTTGAAAGAGGTTTCCAGATGAGTTCCCCTTCATAAAACAAACACAGGAAGGCAAGAAATCTACTACAAATACCTCATCACGGTCACCTGGTTACCTGATTGGCTGTTGGCAATGCTTACCCTGGATGCCAACAGAAACAAAACCCTTACCTCAGGGAGTTGCTTAGATATCCGAATCTGGTTGTGTGGTTTATCATTTATTTGGTATCGTAAAGCATCAATATGACCTTTCCGATGACCAGCAGGAATGCGTTCTTCACCACGCAGCCAGTAAAAGTCAACCGGGCGTTTAGAATCTATCAAAAAAATATTCAAAGTTTTCTTCATTAATTAGAGAAAATTGGTTATTAGTTAACTGAGCCATAAACATGTTAAGAATAATATGTCTAAAATACATACATATCAAAACTACAGTGACGTAAGAATCCCAGTTATATAATTTAAGCATCATGTCTCAAATCAGCACCCAAAAACTTCATTCTGCTAAACACTGTAATTAACAGGGTCACTCAGTTAAAGATGATCCATAAATGGCAACAGCACTCACCAGAATAAAATGAGAACTGCTTTCTAAAGCACTAACTTTATTTTTAATAACTACTCTAAACGATACGTATAATTCCAATCACTGACATTTTCTACAAGTGGAATTTAGTCTGAACAGAGTTAAGCTTTCTAAGGCGCCAGTGCTAATACTATTTTTCCTTTCTGAATAAGGGAGAGATGTAATACAGACACTAGAAGGATCAGTTAAGCACACATCTACAGCCATGGTAGAATTAATAACTATTAGGACGCCCCCTGGTTCATGGACATACAAACAAATAAGCTACACATTATCAGCTGGGGTGTACACCAACGGCAGAGTGTATTCTAGTCCTTAAGTACAAACCCAGCACCATCCCCCAATCAAAAACAAACAAGAAAAAAACATTTTAAATTATTTTTTCATGTCTACACTGAACACGCAGAAGGTTCTGTTTACTAAGTCTTCTTGATCTCTGAACCTACCAGATATTGGGCCTTTAGACAGCAACATTTAACACGTGGCTGATATATCTACTGTTATTATGAGGACTAACTAGTTGGCATTTAGAAGATGTGGGAAACAGACCAACACACAGCAAACGCTTTCAAAAGAAAAAGGTTACTAATTCTATCTAATACCTTATTTAACGCCCACAATTCTACAACGAAGCAGTATTGCTGTAATTTCCCATCTTGAAATTAAGGCAAAGTAAAGAGAGGCGGCTGGTGTTTTCACATATGGTCACCCAGCTTTCCAAGGGAAGGAGTCAAAAGACAAACGCCCGCCCAAACTGGTTCACTTCCTAGTAACCTCTCAGAACCGTCCGGCTGGACAGTGGACAGGCACCAAAGCCCGGGGTCGAGCGAGGCGTGGAAATAATAACGATGAGCTTCCGCTGGATCTAAACTTGTGAACCAGGATCTTGGTGGGGTTGGGTAGGTCCTAACTCACTGCGCGCTGATCCCAGCACTCGGGAGGCAGAGGCAGGCGGATCGCTGTGAGTTCGAGGCCAGCCTGGTCTACAGAGTGAGTCCAGGACAGCCAGGGCTACACAGAGAGACCCTGTCTCGAAAAACCCAAAAAATAAATAAACAAATAAAACAAAGACAAGGCGGGAAGCCTCTGTCCCTAGGCGTGGAAAGTCCCAGAGCTCACCGAGGGCGGCGGTGGCCAGGACAGGGTTGAGCGGAGCCAGCAGGCTGACCAGAGTCCCCACCATCTGGTCCAGGAGGGGCGAGGCGAGGGCCTGGCG
Organism: Acomys percivali; assembly: GCA_907169655.1. NCBI lineage: Eukaryota > Metazoa > Chordata > Mammalia > Rodentia > Muridae > Acomys > Acomys percivali. The sequence continues at coordinate 1,668,254 of OU015758.1, read as the reverse complement.
ACGCTCCAAGACCGGGGGCCGCTTCCTGCGCCGCAGGTAGAAATGCTCCTGTAAGAGGCAGTCGCACAGGGCGGCGCGCAGGCCAGCCAGGTCGAGCGCGGGCGGCGGGGGCGACGGGGGCGGCGCGGGCGGCAGCCCCGACAGGAACACGGTCTTGGTGAAGGCTCCGTACCAGCGGTCGGCGTTCAGCGCGAAGGTCTGCGGGTACACCACGTACTTCTTGAACTGCATCTTGGTGAGGACCCGCATCTTCTCCTCCGCGGACGGGGCCGCGTGCACCGACGCCTGCCAGCGCTGCACCCGCCGCTGCCGCGCCGCCTTGCTGTCGGCCGTCATGGAGGCCACGACCGGCGGGTACCGAGCGACGGCCTCCTCCTGGGCTCCCGCCTCGGCGGCCTGAGCGGCGGCATGCTGCGACAACCCCCGGCCGCGGGGAACCAGCTTCCAACACCTGGCCGCAGCCATCTTCGCCCGCTGACCCGGAAGCTGAGGTCGACGCTCGAGCGTTGTCCCCGTCCGCTTGCCGTAGGGACCAATCGCTTCTTTGGGAGGGAGGGGCGGGAGGGAGGGGAGGGGGCGGGGTCCTCTGGTGCGCTGCGTCATTTCGTTTGCAGCCAATCAGCTTACTCCTCGAGTTTATTACGTTCTTTTTTTTTCTTTCTTTCTTTCTTTTCTTTTTTTTTTTTTTTTTGAGTACTGATGTTTTTCACACCGGTGGCGCTCTGAAGAGGGAAACAATTAAAATGTGTACCTGCTCTTAGGTTGTTTTAGGGACCTGCGATTTTCCTCACCCGCAAACATTTAGAAATACCCCCACTCCACAAAGAGAAACTTTTATTTTTTATTATTATTATTTATTATTATTATTATTTTTTTTTTTTTTTGGTTTTTCGAGACAGGGTTTCTCTGTGTAGCCTTGGCTGTCCTGGACCTGCTTTGTAGACCAGGCTGGCCTCGAACTCACAGCGATCCGCCTGCCTCTGCCTCCCGAGTGCTGGGATTATAGGCGTGCGCCACCATGCCCGGCCCTAACTTTTAAATCAGTACAGTTCCCAGTTTCGTTAGTGTTATCTCGAACTGTGCCCTCCGCAGCAACCCCCGTTAGAATTACAAAGTTACTTTTAGTAAATAGAGCATCTCCTCAGTAATGCTTGCTAATTTTTAAAGTTATGCCAGTATCATTTATCTGTGAGCACTTCTAAACCTTAGGAAAATGGTTTCATATATTCTTCTACGATAATATTAGGCAGTATTTATTTTGAAATGGGGAAATTTGTTTCTACTTGAGTTTACCGCGTTTGGTGGCGAGGTGGGGTACATAAAATAAATACTAATTTGAGTTTTCCTCAGTATTAAGTATACACACACACACACACTCACGCACGCACACACGCAGGCACACACACGTGGTGAGGGTCAAATAAACTGGCAAATAGTTAAGTGATCCATGAACATCCCATCAGATAATTCCAGAAATACACAGAATAGATTATTGAAGTTTGTAGTAATCTAGAACTAACTAGACTGAGTTTCAAAACATATTCAAAGGTTACACGTTGTATTGTTGCATTGTTACAGAGCTCTTGATATGACAAAACTACAGAACTGGTGAGCTGATCAGTGAGCGGCAGAAATTAGGGCGTCACTGTCACGGGAGGAAAGTGGTAAAGATAGTAAAGGAAAAGGCAATACAGCAAGCGTTACGGCCATCGCATTCTGGTCTGATTACATCAGTGTCCCAGTGCTGCTGAGGAACTACAGGTTGGAAAGCTGTGACCATCACAGGGCGATTAGGTAAAGGTGTTTGAGGTTGTAATGTGGTCTTTCTATACTCTACTTAACTTAGAATTTTACGTAGGAAGGTCGAAGTTATTGAACTTAGAGCACTGAGGATATAGCGCAGTGGTAAAAGCATGTGCTTGGCATGCATGAGGTCTCACGTTCAATACCCAGCACCACAATACTGTTAGCACTTAAATATTAGAAAAACACAGGGGCAGTTCCCAAGCCTGACATCCAGGAGGGGAAAACCAATTACTGAAAGTTGTCCCCTGACCCCGACCCATGGTACACATGCACATGACATACACATGCAATTACATGTAATACACTTTTTAAAAGATTTAAAAATTAATCACAAACTTAGAGAGAAAACTATTGCTTTGCATCCAAAAGACTTCAGTGTTTTTTGTACCTACAGTGGTCCTAACTTCAGTGATGCTACACAAAATGGCACATTTCATGGTTTCTGGCTCAGTTGTTCCAGAATATTTTATATTGAAATTACATATATTTTATTTAGTTTGTATCCTTTGATTTCTTCTTTATATTCCAATGCCATAATATATAGAACTACATGTTTTTCTTTTCTTTTTCTTTTTTTTGTTTCATGTGTGTAGCCAACTTGTTTCTAAATTTGAGTCGCATTTTTTAACTTGTAGTATGTACGTGGTCACTCCCTGGCATGTATCATAAGCTTATGATGTCGTCTGGGTGGAGAGTGTGCCCCAGGTACACTTACGACTTACTTGGAAGCCTCGTTTGGGAAGGTGGTGGAACCTTCAGGAGGAGGGCATTAGTATAAAGAAGTTAATGTCACTATGTCCACCCTAATAAAAAGTATATGGAGACCCAGCCTCTTCTTTCTTGTTTTCCGGCCCCATCAGCAGGCAGCCTATTTATCCCATGCTGTAGTGCCTCACCTCAGGCCCAAAGTCAATGGGCCACAGCACCATGACATCAAGCCTCTGAAATTATGAACTGAAAGACATTTCTTCCTTTAAAGTGGATTGTTTCAGGGATTTTGTTAGAGCAATAGAAAACTAGCTAACAATTTTTGAGTGTAACAATCACCATTTCCTCCTCTACTTTTTTTTCTTTTCTTTTTAAATTTTCCTCTTATTTAAAAAGTTCCTAGAAGAGGCAATCTGTCTGAATTAGAAAAATAGCCATCATGAAAATATCTTTGCCACCGTGCACTCTTTCTCTCTTTTCTACATCATATATGGAAGATGCCAGTAAAGCTGAAAGGGCATTCTCCTTGGGGATTTTGGAAGACATTTTCTCTTTGATAAAGAACATATCTCGCCCTTTTAGCAAGAACAGTTACTGGTGTCATGTGTTTCCATGCTTACAAGGCTCAGAATCACTCCAGACATTGAAAGCTCTGAGGAGAGATGTCACCACTATACCAAGAATGGAAGAGCGAAGAGATGGCTGCGGATTCTCCATCTCATTCTCCAACTGTTGAATGAAAGCACTACAAAATAAAGCCTTAACTCAGCAAGCTTTGACTGTTAACTTAGCAGGAGACAATAACGGAAAACACTTCCCCTGAACTATCTTGCGTGTTTCTTCTTTTATTTATATCAATATTTATTTTAAGTACTTATTATGTCGCTGAAACAAACTATTAAATGAATATAGCAGCCTGTTTGAGTTCTATGAGCCTGTCTACCTACTCTACAGACTGGAATAGTCTTGGAGACTTGAGACTGTCTATTCCTCATCTAAATTAGAGATTGGTCCAGGGAAGAATTGGCCGCCGTTTTAAAGTGTCCAGTCACACAGAGTTTCAGTGAAGCTAGCCCCGATAGGTATGTATGTGAACTGTGCTACAGATGAGTTACGACGAAGCCAGAGTGCTTTTCGGGAGTTAGAGCTGTTGAAACCGAGCTTCAGTTGCTATATATTTAGCAGCACATCTATTGCCATTTTATCCAGAACAGACAACTTTATTTTGGAAGATCATCTTAGGTCCCCACTTGCGTTACCTTCAGATTTCGTGATTTTTTTCCTCATGATTTACCAGAGGATAATGTCACTGCTGATAGTCATATTTTTACATATTCCCCATGACATAAATTTCACTGAGGCAGGAACTTTGCTTTATTCACTGCTGACACACACACACACACACACACACACACACACACACACACACACACTTGTAGGAAATGAATGAGAAGGAAGTTTTACCTCCGGTATATTCTCTTTAACTACATGTGCACCTTAGGAATAGTAACATAACAACCCTTCATCATTTCTGTGTACTATTGGTTGTCTGTTATCCTGTCTGTAATTAGGTAAGAGATGTATGCGTATGAGTAGTGTTAAGAGTTCTTTTTGTGATGGTGAAAAAGAAGAAAGACTTTGGAAACATAAGAAAGAGCCCATGAAGGAAATATCTGGTTTATGAACATGGAGGGGATTTCTGACTTTTTCACCGGCCATACACATACGCAGATTCCAGAGAGGAGGAAGGAAGGAAGGGGCAACATGCTTTTTCACACAGCCAGGAGAAAAACACATATCTCGTCTGCCTCTAGTGTAAAACATATGGGTGTTTAATCCCAGCAACTCACCTCACAGTAATTTAAGGAAATATTTAGACATCAAAGTTAAATCCAAGGGCTTGGAAGATGGCTCAGCAACTGAGGACACTGGTTGCACATGGCAACAACCACAGAGAGAATGAATGAGAGATCTTGGAACACTCAGTCCTTAGAGGGATGTCTCCATCAGATCTTTCCTCTCAAGGTTCAGGGAGCTCTGTGGAAGAGGTGATGCAGAACACCAAGGCCTTCTAGACACAACAGGGATGTGCACACTTATGAACTCACAGAGACTGATATACTAGGGCCTGCAGGGGTCTCTAACCAGCTGAGGTCTTAGAGTCAAGAGGAGAAATGAGCAGGTACCCCATCCCTAACCCAGGACGTAGCTCCAATTGATAACCACTTGCAAATGAAAAATTAGACTTCCACCAGGGATTCCCACTGGGGAAACAAACCACGATTAAGGGCAGGCTCCACGCCCAACAATAGTTGATCAATGCAGAATGAATTCAACAACATCTTGGGAGCGTCTTTATCTAATAATGTTGTAAAGGCATTTTCCCCCCCATCACCTTACAGATTCTTTGTGTATATAGTATGGCTTCCAGTGTGGAGTCTTATGGGATTCCTGTGTGTGCAAACACAAGTGTCTATACGCATTACCTGTGTGTTTACTTGTGTTTTTTCTTTGGCTCTTTTGATTGTTTTGTTATATTATGACTTGTTTGTTTTGATTTACATTATTTTATTGTTTCACTGTTTATTCCCAAGATGCTTATTTGTTTCTAGAAAAGACATAGAAAAGGTGCAGCTCTGTGAGGAAGGAGAAGTGGTCAGGAAACGGATGGTGAAATGGGGGGGTGGAGTGTAATCAGAAGATATTATATGAAAAGAAAATCTATTTTCAATTAAAGAAAACAAAAGGGACCGCTGGATGCTGTCCCAGAATCTGTAGGATTGATTTCCAGCACCTACATGGTGGCTCACAACCATCTGTAGCTCCAGGCCCAGGGCACTTAACAGTTTCATTTGGTCTCCAGGAATACCAGGCATTCATGTGGAACTCAGGCATACATGCATTAAAAACATCTACACAAAATAAAAAGAAATACGTCTTTTTAAAAAAATAAAGATTCGAAATAATAAGACATTTTTAAAGCATGATTGGATCCATCTACTCATAGTGTAGTAATAGGATCCAGGAGTCCAGGTGTGTGATATGTCATTAAATGTTGGACAAGGAGTTTCCCTGAACTCGTGGGTTCTATGCATAATTTTATGCCTCCTTTCTAATAAAGGATCCCAATGAATTTAATATACTCTTTTGGATAGGGAACCAAATTTCAAATGGTTTAAATGTTCCGCCAAAGTTATTACTCTTAAAGCATCGGGTTATATATTTTTTCTATTGCTGTCACTGAAATATTTTGAGGTCTGAAATATGACTTATTTAAAATTCAGACATATATTTCCAGTGTTCCTTCAGCTTACACAACATAGTGTTCCTTAACTCATGCACATGGCAGTAATCTGTTATATTTAGAACATATGGCTGCACTTGATATATCAAATGTCTTTGGCAAATGAAGTCATCCCAGTTTTCTGGAAACTTGTCTGCAATATGACATAGGGGAAAAACAATGATTTTCCTCTCATTATTCATTATATTTCCTTCAAGATCACATCAATATAACTTGGCCTAAGACATGATTTTCCTAAAATAACTCAAGAAGTTAAAATAGGCTCAATAAATGGGCATCAAAGTGTGATATTCACAATGGGAAAATAAATTGTTACCACCTTTTTGGCGAGTACTTTGGTGATATATTTCTGCCTTTAAAAATGTCCATTACTTCCAACCCTTAGGAAATAATTCAGAATACAAAAGAGTGACTCAATATAATTTTTAAAATTAAAAATGTATATAGACATTCACTCAAGTTTTATTGGTGGCGTGGGGTCAACAGCTGTACACACTGCCAGAAAACCACTGAGCTTTATTCAGGTTAAGGGGGAGAGGCTTACTCGCAGCGGTCCTGGTCCTGTCCAGAAGGCACAAATCCCTCTTCTCTAACTTGAGGACTAAGTGAGCAGAACAGGTGGATGCTGTGTCCTTCTGGGCCTTCTCAGGCTGTGAGCTCTTTCTCTCCAGCTTCCTCTTCATCCACCAAGAATGTTTTTCGTCACTCTCCCTCCAAATAGAGGAATGTCTCTTACACAGTGTATTCTTCCTCCATTTAATTTGTATCCGTGTTACCTTATAATTCTCTTCTCCTTCTTGGTATGCCCATTTTTTAATACAATAATTGAGATGGAAGAAAAAAAATACGTGGTTTTTGGATCCGTGTTCCTAGCACCCGAATGCTAGAGTGGTCTGAGGTAATAGTAGAGGGAGCTGGGAAAATGCATAACTCCTACAGTACTTGGCACGTCTTCCTGTTCCACCCATAATAGTAAATGCTGTGTACATATAGTCTTATAATATATATGCTCTTTGGGCTTTAAATGTATGGGCTTTATATAAAGCTATATCTGCCTTCTCTGCCTAATGATAGGGACTGGTTTTTTGTAATGCACTTGTAGTTTACATGTACTGCTTATGAGCTCGTTGATGTAAGTTCGTGAAATATTAAAATAATTGAAATTGATTTATTTAAAATACTGTAAAATACACATCATTAAGAAATAAGGTCTATACTGTCACATGAAAACTCAAGATAGATAATCATTAAATATTAATGAAAATTACAGGCAGGGAATGGGATCATTCATATTTTTCACCTGACATATTATTAATTAGAAAATGTACAAACTCTGAAGTAAAAATTTTGGAGGGGTGGGGGTTGGGGCGCAGAGATTCTCTGTGTAGCTCTGACTGTCCTAGGACTCATTCTGTAGATCAGGTTGCCATCAAACTCAGGACTCAGCGCACTGCTTGCCTGTGTCTCCTGAGGGCTGGGATTAAAGGTGTGCACCACACTGCTCCAAGAAGAATTCTTAACTGGAGTGAGACTCCTTCCATGGCAAAGTCTCTAAGTCTGTTCAGTCATGCTCAGATTTATAGGGATAACCAGAAGGTGAAAGACATCTTAGTGAAAGCTCTGCGCCGACGCTTGTCTGTGGCATGTGCAGTTTTTCTATGCTCCTGCAGAAGATAGGCAGGCGTGAAATTACAAGAAGATAAATGATTTCTTACGAGAAATAAATCCTAATGGTGGCCCAAATCAAGATATTTAAAAAGATTCTTAAATATTGCTGTAATTGCCAAGAGGAAAATGGTGAAATTGGATGTAGAAGGGACATATTGACAGATTTTGAATATATGATTGGCTAAAATTATATTCTGAACTAAGAGAAATTAAGACATGCCTTTAAAAATAAAATTTTCCTTCTTGAAAGCCCACGATAAAATAACAAGTCATTTCCCAAATGTGAGCAGTACCGCATTTTGGTGGGACAAAATAATGACTCCAATTTTGAATATCTTGTGATGGTGCACTTATCATAATATGTACAGAAAGCTGCAGCATTGGATGTGTGCCAAGAAAACCATGTTAAAAGGAATACCTCGGATTAGGAGGAGAAAACTCTTTGGTCACTTTGTACACCAGTATTTCAGGAATTGTCAGATAACAGGAACCTTTCCAAGGAAAAGGAAAAAAACACATCCTACGAAACACTGAGAAAACCATGAGTGGTCTTATAGACTGCATATTTGAGAATCTCAAATAACACTGAAGAAAAACTTTAAGTGAGGAGAATATCCATATTGGTTTAGGATCTGAGAGACTGTGAGGACCGCCAGGGAATGCAGGCATGAGGCTAACGGAGAACTGCGTCTCCTTGGGTTTTATAGACGAGCGACTGAAGACAGTGGGCTCTTCTAAAAGTTGTAGTATCATTACTGAGTGTGAAGATGAGTCTATTGAATGTTCAGTATTGAATGTAATATGACTTAATCATTACAAGATAATGTTGCTAATATTTTCATAAAATTAAAAGGAAAAAAAAATCCCCAAAAGATCTACAAGCTCACACACACCAACTCAGCAGACTGAGTGTAGCCACTGCTCAAGAGAGTTGGCCCTCGACCGTGACATGAATCCTACACCTCTTCTTCCAAAGGGTAGGTAGCGAGTGTCCGGGTGCCTGTGCTTCTCGTGTGTCTTCACCATGTAGTTTTATCATGAATGAATATTCCTATGTATCTACCTTATTTGAATTATTTGCTTGGACTTGTGAGTTGTCAAAGTGGTCCAAGCTAAGTAAGTTTGTTTGTTTGTTTTTGCTTCTTTTAAGTAAAGCCAGGCTGTGCAGCTTCTGCTGTGAGAGGCCTAATCAACTTTACTCTTACAGTGTCAGTGCTGAATTTTGTAACTGCAGTTTACCATTGCATTTATATGCTGTAGTAATTCCGCATTTTTTAAAGTTTTACTTTTTGTACTTTCATCCATCCACAGTTACTATCTGAGAATTGGGTGTATCCTATTCCGTCAAGTCTTTCTCAGATCTGTCACCTTTTCTGCCACTCCATTAGACATCGTTTTCAAACATGGGGCTTCCTTCTAGCTACTATTCCTAGCTTCGTTGTTTGGGATTAAATGTATGTACTACCACATGGGCCTAAGCTTTTCTTTACCCGAAACTTGCTTTATACCAGGCCGGCCTTGAACTCCGATCTGCTTGCCTCTGTCTCCTGGATTAAAGGTGTGTCTGCATTCCAGCCAGATCACACAGACCTAGAAGGTCTTTGGATGTAATCTCTTGCCAGAACAGCCAAGTCCTGAATTAAAATTCCACTACAGTACTCTCTATGGTTTTAAGGTCCATTGGTGAGTTGGTTGAAATGTCCTCGTAATAAAATGGGGGTATTTCATGCTGTTCTCTGAATGAACATCAATAGATGAATCCCCCTGTTAACATTTTCATTTGATTTTAAAACAATCTCCCTTCTACACGCACTTCTCAACAGCATACATTAGAAGTGTACTGACTGAACTATCTGAACACTGATTAACGTCAACTCAATTTTCAAGTGTGGTTTGTATTTACTAGCAATCAGTCAGCTGTGACAGTTGATACTGTCAGCCTCTCAGGGTTTTGCTCATTTTGTATAAAATATAAAGTTATATCTTCTCTGGTTCTAGTGTAAATTACCTTCCTGCTAATGAATTTTAAAATGTTTCAATACATTAATCATTTCTCCTCTGCTATAAAATGCCTATTAATGTTTTGGTCATCTTTTGAAAATAATTTTTAAATAGCTTTTGAACTTACATTTTACCTTCTTTATTGTATCATTCATTGCACAAAACTTCTTCAATTTGATATTTATGCTGAGCTCATTTTAAAAATTCAGCTAAAGAAGTACTTTCCAATCCTATGTTACAGATATTATCTTTCAAATTTTTGTAATATTTCTTCTTTGCATTGTAGTTTTGCCTGCATCTGGAGTTGATTTCTGTGCACGGTGTGATGTAAGGGTCGATTTTCCTATTTTCCCTGTGACTAATAAATGATTTCATTCTGTACTGTGGACAGCTGAGACCGATAGTCTCGAACTCTAAGTACTGTACGCCTGCATCTCTGGGAGCAGACACTCCCTACGATTTTTCGTATTCAAATTTACTTTTCTAGAAAATGTTAGCTTTAAGTCTATACAACATTATTCCAGAATCAGACCAAACACAGACTTATGTTTATAAGTAGAAATAAAGACGTTGCTTAACTTTTCCCTCATCAGTGGAGTGAAAGAAGATATATCCCAGGAGAGCACACAGTAACTCAGTAGGAGATAAGCATTAAGGTTTATTGCTGAAATGATTACAGTAGTTCACTAGTTTCTAGGGTGGATGACATAAGGAGATGTGTTTTTCACCGTACACAGACACACAGACTTGCATAAACGTGGACACAGCGGTCAACACTCCAGTGTTTGACTTCTTTAGTTATTCAAGTTTTTTTTAAGACATAAATACCTGCAAAAGTACTTTTTCTTGGTGAACTTAAAATTCAATGTATCACAAAGAAGAGAGAGAAGAAGAAAAAAAAAAAAAAAAAACCTCCAAAAGTAGATGACAAAGGTCCTCGGACATAGGGACCCCAAAGACTGATTTTTTTTTTCTTTTTTTGTCTGAGTACTGGATAGTATTGGATAGCAGGTCCCTGGAGTCAGACTATGTATCAGCTTGGCCAGTCTCTGGCAAGCCACTAGACCTTTCTGTGTTCCAGCTAGAAGTAACAATAGAGATACAAGAAAGGGACATTTAAATGTAACAGTAAAACTTCAAAATGCTTGGAAGGCCCTGCGTGGTGGTGCATGCCTTTAATCCCAGCACTGGGAAGGCAGAGGCAGGTGGATCCCTGTGAGTTCGAGGCCAGCCTGGTCTACAAAGCGAGTCCAAGGACAGCCAAGGCTAACACAGACAGACCCTGTCTCAAACAAACAAATAAACAAACAAACAAAAATCCCGAAAAACAAAATGCTTGGAGGCATGAGAGACATATCACAGACTTTCAGTGAAGTTAGCTGTTTTGATTGTCCCCACTCTGTGACAGCAGTGACAAGAGATCAGCAAGATGAAGCACTCTTATTAACATAAGGGGAAAGTAGACACTATTTCTCCTGTCCGATCCCCCCCCCTTTTTTTTTCTTTTTTGCTACTTCAATTTGCTACACAGTTTTTAAGACCTATTTGAGGAAAGATTTCTTCTTTCATGAAACTCGGCGCACAGCACTTAGGCCTTGAAAGAGCGTTACTCTGGGAGAGATGCTCTGTGTGGTGCTCAGACCAGCCTGTTTGGCAGCACTTAGAAACCTGCTTAGAATGTAAAACGTGGACCTTAGCCTAGATTTTCCAAATCAGCACCTCATGGAGAGGTGTCCAGCAACTTTTGTTTCAAAAGCCCCCTACAGCGTTCTTCTGCTTATTAAAGTTTAAAGTATAATACCCTGGGGTATCATTCTGGGGAGGGGTTAGAAAATGTCTTCCCTTACATGCTACAATTCACAGATCCTAACTAAAGTGCTATTTACAGACAGGTGGCCAGATTTAAGAGAGCGAAGAGGAATATAGAAACAGTCAACAATGGGCCTCAGACAGGCGTGGCTACCTTCAAAGGAGAAGCAAGTATTGCCAGATCCCAGAGACACCTTACCCTATAGGAGATCCCACCCGATGGAAGCTGTGGTCATGGAGAAATTCAGATTAAAA
>OU015758.1:1630898-1651539 GCA_907169655.1 Acomys percivali | reverse complement strand
CACACACATGGACACACACACATCATACACATGGACACACACACACACATGGACACACACACACATCACACACATGGACACACACACACACACACACACACGGACACACACATATCACACACATGGACACACACACACAGTAACATTAGTAATAATATAAGAAAAATACGCAAAGTTTTAAAAATTACCAAAAGGAAACTTAGAGACGCTAAGCTGCACGTAGGCTTCTTCGATGTAGTTTAACTGAAATAGAAAAGTGCCCAAGAGTTTAATTTTCAAATCAGAGAATGAACAAAAATGAATGTTGAATAGTAGTCTTGAATGAAGTTCATTCAGGAAAAAGATACATTTGGTATCATTTTTATTATAGTGTAACACATTCAACTTTATAATACCATGTTTCAGGGAAAAATACACAGACATATAGATACATGTATTCTCATAATCATATGTGCCTTAAGGCTAAAGCCATCAAGTTTATTGACAAATATTATTCTCAAAGTAAAAAAAATCCAGAAGCCTGTCCATTGGCTAGATCAGACTAGGGGTTCGATGTTTACTACATGTATTATCCTTGGTTAGTGTATGTGGAGAGTGGGGACTGACTCTGACATGAACTCTGGTGCCCCACATTTGATCACCTCTCCTTGGTTGAGAGGCCTGCTGGCACTCAGAGGAAGGATAAGCAGGCTACCAAGATGAGACCTGATAGTCTATGCCCATATAGTGGGGGAGGAGGGCCCCCTCAGTCATAGACCTAGGGGAGGGGAATAGGGTGAAAGCAGGAAGGAGGGAGGGAATGGGAAGATACAAGTGATGGGATAACAATTGAGTTGTAATATGAATAAATTAGTTAAAGATTTAAAAAACTAAATAAGTATATGCTGTATCATCAATATTTTTACTTTTAAAGCTTAAGTTTCATTTCTGTTTCCTAATCTTGCCACTAGAACTCACCATTGTTTATCTTCTCATGAATTTTGAGTGACTTAATGAGAACATTTTAAATTTAATTAAAATTTATCATATTAGAGAAATTCATATTAATGATGCTAGTAATTCCTATGTAAATTGGGTTGATATTTTGGGTAAATGTCTGTATGTTTGTATCAAATATATCATTATAATTAGTGTTTTACACTGTAGTAGCAGGTTCAAAATAAAGAATTTTGTGTATCCTGTCAATGCTAAAAAAAATAATAATAATCCAGAAGCAATTGTCTTTTTTAGATTTCTACTGATTACTTGTAAAAATACTTTATCAGAAATACATTTTTATTTGTGCATATTCATTCTACCCAGCAACAAAAATCCATGTTCTCAACCATACTCACTACCTATAAATCTCTTATTTCCCTCTTTCCTCTCCCTGCAAGGACACTTGAGTTTTTCAGACATTTTTGCTTTTAATTTCACACCATATATCCAAAACAATAGCTACCAATGTATGGTCTGAGATTAGCATATCAGAGAAAATGGCTGCTGGTTGCTTTCCTGCGACTGTCATATGTTCTTTGCTGATGTCTTGAGTTAAGTTTCCTTGTTGTGGTGATAGTGGTAACTTCTGACGTGTGGTGCTGTACCGTTTCCACACTCACCATCCCAGCTGTATGGTGACGCAACTTCAGGGTCTGACAGGAAGTGTTAATCTCACTGGTCGAAAACAAGACCACTAACACGTTTTCTAAAGCCAAATTTGAAACAATCTTTAATTATTATACTGGCGAGGATTATGGGCTCTGGCCAGGTCCACTCCATGGATTCCAGAAAATAGGGATGAGCTGCACTTTGCAAAGGTTCATAAAGGCAAAGCCATAGGGCTATGTATTTCCCACAAGGTCCAGTCAGGGAAAAGTGTACATCCCGCCTACATGTGATCAAGTTTGTCCAGTACATTGAGTCAAACCAACTTGTTTGGGGAATGAAAACATGTGTCTTGTCACCTTTCACAAACAATGGTCTCCAGCAACCCTCGGGCAAGGGGGCTTACAGGTTAGAGACATGTTTGTGTTATGGGTATCTTAGGCACCACATTAAAACTTAAAGCATACCTTTTACTCTCACAGTAGAGAGAACAGATAGTCTGCATTTGTGCTTCTACGTCAAACTTTAGTTTCTGACATTGTTGTCACTGGTATTTCCCACACCCAGGAACTACAGAGGCAAATCCAGATTTTAGGACTCTCCCTTCCAGTCCCACTGTTACTCTGTACCCACACGGATATCGTCCACAATAAGAAAGCTAACATCTTAGCAAGAGAGAAATGCTGATGAGTGACTGCAGTTAATGACACCAAGGTAAGAGGTTATTCATTTCTTAACATCTTCTTGGGTTTGCTGTCACACAAATAGAAAAGACGGATTTTCATTCTGGTTTTGTCTTTCCCCAACTCAACTCTGAGGCATAGACTCCTCCCACCCCAGGTGCACAAAAGCAATTAAGAGCATATTCTTTAGGGAAGTGAACACTTTTAAAGATCGGTTTTTATTCATCATTAACTACGCCTGTGTCTCTGTGTGTGGTGCGCATGTGTGAATACAAAGGCTCTGGGAGGCCAACGGCGTCAGAATCCTGAAGCTGGAGGTACAGGCTGCTGTGAGCCAGAGTTGGGAACCACACTTGGATCGCTCTGAGGGCAGCTCTTGCTCTTAGTTGCTGACACATCCCTTCAGCCCTGGGGACTTGACTTTTACTGACTTTCCCGGGTTGAGAAAACATTTTTGCCCAAGGTTCAATTATATTGTTAGTGAATTGGCTTGTTTGAGGCTTCCACCAATTTATCCATTTAAGAAGGGTAAATAAATAAGAGTTTACATCAAGGAAGTCCTTGTGACTTGTTTCTGAGACCTCAGACAGTTCTTACATTTTATAAGCCTCTTTTTGTGGATATTGGGGGGGGTGTAGATTGATATTTCTATAGGAAGCAAAAAGAATGTGACATTTCAGTTTAAATCAAACTAATTCAGTGCACACAGAACTTCTTAGTTCAATATATACAGAGCTTCCTAATTGAGTGCACAAAGGACTTCCTAGCTCAAGACAGAGAACTTCCAAAGGGAATTTACATAAACTTGAAAATAGTCGTTAAGTATCAATATGAACCTGGACATAACTTTTTAAACGTAACAATACTATTCATGAATCAAAACTATGACAAACAAGCTCTGTTGACAATTTTACCTTAAAATGTGTTCCTGTCTATACAATCAGTTCTTCCCTACTCAGTCGATTCATCATGAACTCACATTTATGAATGGTATAGTGATAGCTCGGAATATGATGATCATTTGTATATATTGGAAAAGACTCTTTCTAGATGCTTTGTATTTTAAATTTCTCTTTTCCATAATCATTTAAAAGAAAAGAAAGCATGTAAACACGTAATAACCATACCATTTAAAATGCACAGTACAATCCCACCTTAGGTTGATCACAATGTTTTGGTTTAGCTGACACTTAGCTGAAGCACAGGAAGTGCAGAGGAGGCAAGAGGAGGTATATACTCCTGACAAAAGACTCTTCCGTCCACCTGCAGTTCTTGAGCAGAGCAACCTGCTGTGTGCAGGGACAAGATGGGCCTTTTTGTTTCCTGGTGAAACCAAGATGTGTACAAATAACAAAACAGTGACAGTCCTCTGCTTGCTAATGTTCTGACATAACCAAGGAGAAAAAGGCCTTATAGAGATTCTATTTTCAAAACAGATTTTAAAAAATAAGAGGGGAGGGGTGGCGAATGGATTCTGCACAGAGGTATTATGGATGGACAACACTCCCTCACAGAAAATGTGACTTATTAAATAAAAATCACAGTACCAGATGGGGAATACTTACTGACAAGTTATTGATCGGCGAGAGCTCAGAAGTCTTCGGAACAACACAGGCCACTGCTGTGCTTTCGGTTAGTGCATCTTAATTATCATTGCTGAAGACTCTCAATACTTTAGCGGCATAGAAAGACCAACCTCAAACTGGCCAGGAAGCCTCCTCCACACTGGCTAGCGATTATAGCGCTGGAAGGTGCCATTCTGGGTGTGGAGAGAAAGGACATAAACGGTCTTACGCATCCCTGGGTCCCGCACATTACAATCCCTCCTTAATAGGTGATGTGCCCAGTGATACAATGCTGGCAAGAATAATTACCTTTCAGCTCTGACCTGTCCAGTGTCTTGTACCATCAAGCTGTGGTGGGCTCTTTTTGTGATTCACTTTTAAAAAGTTTCTCCCAGGGGATAAGCCACATGGTAAATATGGAAGAATCCACTGGAGTCCAATAAGGTAACAGCTTACCACAAGTTACTTTCTGTCTTCATTCTTCCTACATTCTTTCCACTCTGCCCTTCTACAAAACTTGCGGAGCCTCTTTGCCTTTGAGATGCGGGGCTCAGGCTTAGAGTCCAGACCTTACCACTGTAAAATCAGGTTTTACTGGTAGCACCCAGTACTTCACATTTGCACTAAGGCTTCTTGCCTTTAGGGTTTTTTTTTCCCCAATAAGAAAACTAGGAACAAACTTCTTTGATGGCCAACGTAGCAAGACATGATTTATAAAGAATTCCTTTTACTTTCTCTGTTCAAAAATAAAAATTTCCTTTCTTACTGTCTTCAAATACTTATCAAGGATGACAATAAAATATCAAATTAGGGATCCGAGGACCGCTAACGGCTTAGCAGGTAAAATATTTTTGGTGAAAGCATGATGAACTCCCACTGATACAGTATCTGCATAAAACAGGGTGTGTTGGTGTATGACTGCAGTCACGGCATTGGCGAGGATCAGACAGGTGGATACCAAGATCTTGTTCAGGCAATGGGGCCAATTCAGAGTTCTAGATTTAAAAATCTAGGTGGAGCACAATTGAGTAAGACACCCAACGATGAGACTAATCCTTAGTTTTATATGCATGTGCCTATATATGTACAAACTTACACACACACACACACACACACACACACACACACACTTGTTTTCAAGAATTGCAATTGTAGACTGAAAAGTTGACCTCCATTTTCATTTGCTTTTACAGCTATTTTTCCATTTAATTTTCACAGAAGGATAAGAAAAATATTTTTAAAAAAACCATACACGATCTGATACAACCCATGTGCATGGAAATTTTCCCCTATGAATTGTTGGTCAGGAAAGTCAACAAGTCCCCTATGAAACCAATAAAAGCTATCACCACTGTTCTTGGTTACATGCCAGAAATGGAAGGTAAGATCCTATTGCTAAAACCACCACACACTTTAGGTATGGGTCTTGAAGGGGAAAGAGTTGGAACTAACGTAGAAGCCTCCTTCCTAAGGACTAGCTCTCATAATAACTCCTAAGGTGATTTAATAGCTGCCCATGGATAAAAACAACCAATAACAAACATCTGTTATAGCTGGAAAGTTTCTGGACTGTAACAATGACCAGTTTGCCCAGATACCCCAACTAGTGCAACAGTGGTACTAATATTTTAGGTGTAACTAACCACTGTCTAATTGGACTTAAAGTCTGATTAACAGGAGGAAAGTCATGCAGGTTATTGTAAATTTAGCCAACTGCCTGTCACTTGTGTTGTCATAGATCTTGGAGAAGAACCAACTACGGTCACATTCCAAAATTCTTATAATTTCTAATTTCATTTCAAAAATTTATTCTCACACCCACAAATACATATAACTCACTCTTAAGTGAAAGGGTTTTGCTCTGAAGCAGATAGAGACTATTACAGAAATCCCTAACTGGTGAAATGCAGAGGATTACAGACACCGCGGTTCCCAGCTGAGGTACATTAAATGCTCAGGGACCATCACGAAGAGGGGAATACCGAGCTTGTCAAAGGACCAGGAAGTCTTTGTGAGATAATGCCTTCTATATATTACACAGAAGTTTCACTTGTTAGCAAGCTTGGGTGGCCCATGTCAGGTCTAGTCATCCATCCCCAATAAGCCAATTAAAAGAGTCACATTAAAAACTGAAACCAGAAAAACAAGATTTTTATCCAATGTGGCCACATAGTGGTGGCCATGGATATGTACAGTCCAGGTTAAGGTTTGGGCCTTTCCCACCAACTGACCCATCATTGTCTGGGGTGTACTCATGCTGTAAAGTGAGCTGACAAGGTGTTATAACTATGTGAAATCTCATTCCAGAAGACAAGTTTCCCTTTTGGGTGGTTGTAGGCTTTTTTTTTTTTTTTTTTTTTTTTTTTTTTTTTAATCATTTTTTCCCTACTTTTTTTTTTTCTTTTTTTTTTTTTTTTTTTTTTTCCTTTTGAGTTCATAGTTTCAACAGTTTGATAGGCGGAGAAGTCTAAAAGTCATGGTCACTTAAATAAAACTTATATAATGACAACACTAGTTGCCATGCTAATGCAGATGGGGGTAATCTCATAGGTCCCCACCCACAGATAAAAACCTACAGGCACCTAGTGGCTCCCGAGAGAAGGTCAAACATCCCTCAGAGACGAGCTTCCTCATAGGTTATCCAGCCTCAAGTCTCCAGCCTTAAATACATGTACATGAGTAAAGTTACATGGACTGTGGTATAACAATCACACACACACACACACACACACAAACACACACACACACATACACACACACAGAGGGGGGGAGGGAACGAGAGACAGAGAAAGAGACAGACAGACAGACAGACAGACAGACAGACAGAGACAGATACACAGAGAGAGAGAGAGAGACAGAGGCTGAGGCAAAGACAGGTACACACAGAGACACACACCAAAGAATAGATAATGACTTAAGAGGGAGTTAGTGACAAGGAGGAGTTGGGGAAAGAGGAAAGGGTAGAAATAATGTGAATACCACAGTTACGTATAAAATTATTCAAAACATTAAAAAAAAACATTTAAAAAAGAGAATATGTAGCATTTTCATGTACAAATAAGTAAATTCTTTTCAAAGCTCGTGTTACATATTCCGGAGACTACAGTGCGAAACAAGAAGTTTCTAACACATTCTAGATACTAGTAACATCCATGGTTACAATTATTTTGGTGAGAAGAGAGGCTCAAAGTCATTAATGTTGCCCCGGGGTCTTCTGACACTGGGCTCAGAGTCTCATCTTCAGCACCCCACAGCTGTGCCCAGCCGAATGGAATAGTTTTAACACAGAGAAACCAGGAAGAACACCACAGGTTATTTTCCATCTGCAGGAACTCAGCCTTTTAGGCTCAACATTTCCTTCTCGACAAAAGAGCTTTGCCAAGTCCCTGATCCTCTCAAGCCCCCTCGCTGCCAGTGTTTATCTTTAGAGGAGGAGAAAAGGAATCCCCAGAAAGGTCTTGATCCTTTCTTCTTGAAGGTGGGAGAAAAACACCTTTTGAAACTACCCCTGCTGTCAATGTTTAGGAGTTGATTTGTAAAGCCTGGTCTTGCAAAAGTACTAAATCAAAGTAAAATGGATTTACATTTGTAAACTCTGTTTCTACTTAACGGGATTAGAACGACCACTCACATTAAGCAAACAAAAACATCAGCTCAGCATCAAGACAGAACAGTAAATTAACCATGCACAGATCCTGAAATCCAGTGTGAACTTCAGCAGAGGCATTCTATTTTAAGATGGCTTGAATATTCAGGAAGCATAGCCTCCGTTGTTGCTTTTCCACGCCGACTCTTTATTTCAGGCACATGTGCTATAGAGGAAAGAAAAAAAAACTACAAAAAAAAAAAAAAAAAAAAAAAGGGACATTAAAGCCACTAGCAAGTTTGGTTGGTCATCAGTTAAAATAATCAACATTTCCACCTAGAGTACAAAGGGAGATAACAGATGAGCCAAAACCTCCTTCAGAGAATTCAACTAAAATGCGAACTACACTGTAGAATAATGCCAGTGATACAAGGGAGTAAATGTAATTAAGGACACACAGTACAGGTAACTGATGAAGACAGCAGGAAACCAAATCAACACATATTTAGTATTGAAAAAAAAAATGGGGGATGAGCAAAGATGATGTGGAGAAAATGCTCCATAAGTTTCACAAAACTTTTTCAAGGGACAGTTATGAAATATTAAGAAGAAAGGAACAAGTTAGACTCTCCGGTGTTATATGAGCCACGCCGAAGCGTGTACATTGAGACGAATATTGTTTCAGTTACTACAGTTAATATTTAATTCACTGCTATGGAGCAGTGTTTGAAATTTCTATATTACCTTGCAACAAAACGGGATGGAGTCACTGATATTCAGAACCTAAAAATCTTTTCTAAAACAAAGTTGAATGCTCACAACTGGAACAGGGGTTAGCAGGGTGGAGGGAGGAAATGGAGATCAAGGGGGCGGGGTAACTTCAGATGCAGAGTGAAGATCCTGAAACATGCAACACTGTAGCGCAGTCCCTGAATTTTGCTAAGCTACTAGGGTATATAGGTCTTGTTACAATAAAACAGAAGTTAAGTGTAGGATTAGCAGACATGATAACTTCTTTATTTGTTTGTTTGCTTTTTGGAGACAGGGTTTATCTGTGAAGCCTTGGCTGTCTTGGAACTCACTCTGTAGACCAAGCAGGCCCAGAACTCACAGAGATCCACCTGCCTCTGCCTCCCCGGTGCTGAGGTTAAAGGCCTGTGCCAACACCATCCAGCAACATAGGGTTTTAATATGAATATTAACATATCATTTTGTAAACTACAAATGCACAATAAAAAATAAATAAAAGTGAGTATCGTTAGAAAAAGAGAAATTGCTTTTATAGCCTAGTGTATTTGGTCATATTATTTCCTCTCCTCCAATCCTCCTAGATCCTCCCTGCCTCCCTAGCAACCCAATTTCAAGTTCATTTTCTTTCTTTCAAATTAACCTCCCAAAACTTAATACAACACAATAAACGACAACACACACACACACACACACACACACACACACACACACACACACACACGCATGCACGCACATAACAATTGAGTCCATGCTGTGTTGATCAACTACTCCTGAGCATCAGCATCAGGCTGGCTCTAGAATGTGGCTGGCTGATGTATTATTCAATGATACCTCCATTAGAGAAAACTGGTTTTTCTTCTCCAAGCAGCTATGAATTATAAAAGGCTTTTTTGTGGGGTAGGATTGGGAATTTGTGGCCACCTCCTCTTTTCTGTGCTGGGATTTTATCTGGCTTGTTCAAGTCTTGTGAATGTTATCACGGGTTTTTGTTGTTGTTGTTTTGTTTTGTTTTTGTTTTTTTAATTTCATCACAGTCCTGTTGTATCTGGAAGACAGAGTTTCTCTTGGAGTCATCCACCATTAACTCTGCCTTCTAGAATCTTCCTTTCTCCTTTCCCATGTAGGTCTCTGAGCCCTAATATGGGAGTGTTTATAAAAATATTTTACGTAGAGCTGAGTGATTCAAGGCACCTCACTATCTGCACGTTGCCTGATGTGGCTGTCTGTGGTTTCCATGTAGTATAAGAAATAGCTTCTCTAACGAGGGTTGAATGAACCACTGATCCATGGCTACATACAGTAATGTGTCATTAGGAGCAGTGTTTGAGATTTTTGTATTACCTTGCTCTAAAATGGCATGGATTCAACTGATATTCAGAACCTAAAAATATCTTTAAAGTTGGATACTAACAACTAGGACACAGGTTATCAGGGTAGAGGAAAGAAATCGAGACCAAAGGGGGCAGGCAGCCTGAGATGCAGAATGAGCATCATTCTATTTTATTGCTATCCTCATTTGGCAGAAAAATAACAATAGGCTTTGCCTAGGGTCCATAACCTATCGTGTCTCAGA
The DNA here is from genome assembly GCA_907169655.1 of Acomys percivali. Taxonomy (NCBI): domain Eukaryota; kingdom Metazoa; phylum Chordata; class Mammalia; order Rodentia; family Muridae; genus Acomys; species Acomys percivali. The sequence goes on along the minus strand of OU015758.1, from coordinate 1,641,798 downwards.
ACACTTGGCATAGTTAACAATGTCTGATGTGTGTTTCGTTTCATGGGCCGAGCCTTACATTTAATCAAAAGGTGTTTGGTTGTTCCCTTAACACCTGAGCCACCAGTTTTAAACCAAACTGGGAGACCATATTCCTGAAAGAGCTTTGAACTTACTCTTCTGCTCCTCCTTACTCACTCAGTCGAAAGTTCCCACTAAGTTCACCATTATTTCACATGAAAATAAAAGAATAATTATCTTTCAATCCTTCAAGGCAACCAATTATCTTTCAATCCTTCAAGGCAACCAAGACAAACATTTTATTTTAAAAATGTGGAATTGCTACTTTGTTTACAACTTAAGAGCAGGGACATGGCCAGGTTGCTAAAGCACCTAATGTGCACGTGTGAAAATTGGAGTTTTGGATATTCAGAATTCAGCTAAGTGACACGCAGGCGTGGCAACCAGCCTTTAGGTGTGGCCATGAGAAGGCAGATGGCGGAGACTCCTCAGCAAACTGGCCAGCCAGACTAACCATATGCACAGACTGTGTTCGATTCAAAGATTGTTGCCCCAATGAATGCGGTGAAGATTATGGCGAAAAGATTCCCAGCCACAACCTCAGAGCTACAAGAGCACCCTCTCCCCAGCGCACACACACATCCATCAGTGGCTTATTTCCTGGTCAAGTGTCTGTTTGTGATCCAGGGGAGAGAGAACGGGGGTGGGGGGGTGGGGGGAGGGAAGAATATCATCTACTTTTAATTTGGCAAAATCGTGTTTGTAATAGCTATTATAATTTACAGTCATGTTCTCTTAGCTTTTTAGCAAAGGGCCCTTTTCAAGGATGCGTCTCCGTTGCCAGCTCTGGGTTTTATATTCATACGTTTGTGATTTTCCTGTGCCTTCCTAGACATGTTTGTGGAAAGCGGAGAAGGTCCAGATCACAGGATGCAAACCATATGCTGTTTCACACCAGAAACTTTTATTTTCTCCCTGGATCTGCTTACAATTGCTCTTCTTGTGCCCTAGCTCCCTGGCACCGTGGCCTGGTTTCCGCTCCTCACCCCTTGGTTTAGCGAGCTGCTCTTCCATGCTTCTTGTACTCAGCCCTCCACAGATTCTGCAACCGGTCCCCTTCTTTTTGATTTGGTAACATGTATCCCTATCTAACAACCTGCTCCCACCCTAGAATTTTGTATTAGAATAACCAGGAGATCATTTCTTGTCCCAAGAATCACAATTAAGTGCACAGTAGTAACAATTACTTTTAAATTGGTGATCATTTATAATCCTTGGGCCAGGCAACCTTGAATTTCAGGTTTATGTGTAATCAATCATTATTTTTAATATGTTATATGCTAACAGTTTTTTGAAAAGGACAATTTATCCGTGTCACGCAATAAAAAAAAATTCATTTATTTAGTCAATAGCATTAGTGAGGGCTAGATTGCCAGAAAATGCTATGTTTAGAAAAAAAATACAACCAATTTATTTATTAAATATTTATGCAAAGAGTGGAAACAAGATTTAAGTGCAGTGGCACTGAAGACTTCTTGCACTCAGATTGAGAACTCTAATCCTTAATGCCTTAGTGTAAACGCAATCTAACGAAGCTGAACTGACTCAGAAGATAAATGCAGCTTCCGCCATGGTGAGCCTTGCCCGTTACATCTTTCTTGGTCTTTAAAGGGCAGAGATGGGAAGACATGAGAGCCTTAACTTGCTTAGTGAGTTTGGCCAAGCACTGAATCAGTTTACAAGGGAGCAAGTGTTGGTGCCTCTCAAGTGACTGTTAACAACTTCACAGTGGCTCTTAAAACAGATTCACTAAGTGTTTTTCAAAGGGACACTTTATCTAGTTACCTACTTATTAAGATGGAGTGTGATGAGTTAGATGTTACGGCTAGACGCTGGATAAAATATCAAAATGATTGCAAGACCAAAGATTGCAAGCAAAAATCTGAAGGTCACCTCAGTGAGCTATAGTTTAAACACTTTTGAGATGAGTATTCTACTAATACTGTACTTCTCTCTCTCTCTCTCTCTCTCTCTCTCTCTCTCTCTCTCTCTCTCTCTCTCTCTCTCCCTCTTCCTGTCTTTCCAGCACCTTAAGCTTGTATTGTCATATGGTTAGAATGCCTAAATATAAGTTTCTGTGGAACTGCATGGATATCTTCATATTATTTCAGAATAATTCTGGTATTTAATAGGGCATAAACAAACAACATTTTTAATTTATTGTTCTCTTATATATTTTCCTGCATGAAGGAATAAGCGTCTTCATGATTTTTATCTTTAAACAGCAGCGCTACACATTCTGTCTTGGATACAAAATGTTAACCCAAAAGACTCACGGGCTGGAGGCTCAGCCCCCACCTGGAGCACTGGCTTGATTCATGGCTCATTACGAGGTAGGTCTTAAGTGGAGTTAGTGGGAACCCTGAGAGGGTGTCCTGGTCCCTTTCACGCCCTCTCTGCTTCCATCATGCCTTGAGGTACAATGCTGTACCTCACTTACAGACTCAACAGCCATGGGGCCGACAGTGCATCGACCCCTCCAAGACAGAGTCCACACAGGTACATCTTTTCTCTGTTGTTTTCCCTCAGGCACTTAGGTCTGAGAGAGAACCAACTACGTTTCCGAACCATGAGGTCACACACTGTTTTAAGGCACCGGGTGTTTGAACCTAAAGTCCTTGTCTTCTGTGACAAATTTACTTCACCTCATCAGCCTGTCTTGCACACTTTTGTACTGCGGGAAAGGGGCAAGTTATAGAAGAAAGAGTTTATAAAGGGGGTTTATAATCCACGAGAGTTTGAGTTATGAGCGCCACGGCAGGAGTATGGAGGCTGATGCGCATGGTGCTGGAGCTGGGGCTGCGCGCTCACATTCCAGTCCGGGATCCACAACCAGGAGGCAAAAATGGGAAAGGTGTGTGTGGGGGCGGGGGGATGGGGGAGCGGAAAACTAACTGGAAATGGTGTGGACTTTTGAAACCTTAAAGAGACACACCTTCACCTGCAAGGCCACACCTCCTAGTCCTTCTCAAACAACTTGACCATCTGGGAACCGAATATTCAAATGTGTGAGACTCTGGGGGCTATTGTCAGTGAAACCACCACACAAACTTCCAAATTTTAAACTGTTTTCATCTGGTTCCTTATAGCACACTGAAAAAAAAAAGTGAATACTACAAATGAATGAGCATAATTATTGATTTCCTTTTATTTTTCCCTCACTTATCTCCAGTACTTTCCCTCTAGGAATTTCTGTATTACAGGATGTTGCAAAACTGGTTTGTTTTATTGCCACATTTAAACACCACGATAATGTTGTATTTAGGCATTTCCTGGGTTTTGAGGAGGGAATACCCAGAACACACAAGATATGTTTCCAAGAGCAGATGCCTTATGAGAAATTACAGGTAGGTGAAGAAGAATGTCAAACTGAAAGTGAAAAAAAAAAAAAAAAGTGGTAAAACCGGAAGTAAAATTGAAGTGCAGTCCCTAGTTAATGGAAATTCGCCACAGCTGCCAAAACCAGGTGACCCGATGACCTCATCATGTCACTTACGCCGAGAACTTTCTGAATCATACATTCAAACTGGAAGACGCTGAAGACCATAATAGTTACCACTTTTAATATGCGCGTGTTAAGTATAGTTTGTTTTAAAAAGCAATCCAAGAAACACAAATCTATAATGTCTCATAGAAATATATTTTTTTACAAATAATTGGCAAGATGAAAAATTCCCCGTCGTTCTTGATTCATGGAGGCATCTTTAGATTTCCAAAGCATGGCCAAATGTTTTAGAATCCCACAGATGATGTGGGGCGGGTGTCTGGTTTACTGTCTTGTTAAACCAAACAGACATAAACAGCACTAAATACACCTTTATAAACCTTGGGGGATCCCATTGCTGTCTGTGGCAGCTACTTTCACCTAAAACAAGACAAGGCATCATCCATCCACAGTGTATCTGGCCAGCAATGCTTTTGTGTGACAAAAAAAAAAAAAAAAAAAAAAAAAAAAGAAGGCCATAATCACCAAGTTCACGTCTTGGAGTAAGTGTCTAATTCGCAGGTCCCCTGTAAGGGTTAACTTTCTGTTTGAGTCAGCAGACTTTCTCTTTGAGCTCTTCATTACCATAAAAATGTGAAATAAACATAGCAGCAAGCATTGCCAGATAGAGTAAAACTGTCACCAAGATGAGGCATCTGCTAGAAAGACTTATTCACAATATTCCCTGTGTTCCTCTACACGATAAAAATGATCAGTCCCAACTGTCTGCATTGTGTTTATATAACGACACAATGAGTCATAGAAAATAACTAAGTAAACACATTTTCAGCTTAATGAGTTTTGTTGGACACATTTTCTCATATACATTTACAATCGTATATACACAAGATTTTTTGTTTTTGCTTTTGTTCTTATTGTCCATTTGGTTTCTAATTTTTAATAGCAGGCACAAATTCTGAAACTGACTCTTTAAAAAAAATTAGATTTATTCACTTTGCAGCCTGATTGCAGTCCCCTCTAGTCCCTCTCCTTCTCCCAGTCCCACCTTCATACCCTAAAGGAGAGATAAACATTTTTTTTTTGTTTGGATCACAAGTGGGGGATGAGAAAAGACTTGTGAGAGAGCAGGTGATGTTTATCCCCTTAGAAGTCCAACCACCATGTGGGGGAGATTGGTTGTTAACCAGCTGAAAAACATCCTTGAACAAATTCTGAGAGGAAGTATAAATGTGAGCCAGAAACAGGAGGCGGGGCCTTTGGAGACTTGGGATAGTTTTGGCTGTTCATCGCTCCACTTACAGACCAACTAGAGAGAACGGCTGGAGGGAAGGCTTCAGGGCTTCCGGCTCCTGCTGAGGTTCTGGGTTCTGGTGGCTCCAGGTTCAAGTAGAAAAAATCCTGATGATTACGCCAGAATAATCATTCCTCGGAACTGATATCCTTACGGTTTCATTATTGTATTCTTTCATCTTCTTTTCCTGTTCTTTAGGTTAGTCGGGTTTTAATTGAGGTACTCTGGGTTAGTAAGTTCGTAATAAAACATGTTTGTTAAGAAAATTGAGCCTACAACACCCCTCCCCCATTTCCTTATCCTTTTATCCTCAGAGAAGGGGAGGACCCTGTGGGCACCAACCCACCCTGTACATCATGTCACAGCAGGACTAGGCTCATCCTTTCCCACTGAGGCCACACAGGGCAGCCCAGCTAGGGGAAACTCACTCTTAATGTACATGTTTTCAGCAGACATTTAAGTCAATATAATTGAAAATGAACATACTTGTTTTAATAGCTACATAATAATCTAAAATCCTATTATTTGACCTCCCCCCATACTTCTTTAGGATATTTAGAGATTTCCTTTACAACAATCAGCACTGTTAAAATAAACATTTGTTCACGTATCATTGAATTTGATTTCTATGAAGTGAATTTTCAAAATAAAGTTTACAAAATTGTGTTCGTCTTTATTTTCATGGTTGGGAATTATTTTAATATCTTTATTTTACTATATATAGTATATAATTTACAATATATAATTATTCAATGTATATTATCTTATAATTTATACTTGGAAAATTAAATGTAACCCTAACCCTGACATTAAGAAAAATTTGAGCTCCTTCACATTTGAAATAACCTGTCAGGTATGTCTAAGCAAGTGGTTAATATTTCTTAATTTTTTAATAATAAGTTCTCTAGTCAAATTTGAGTAGGAGGAAATGTTTTTCTCATTTTTCACTTAAAAAGGGGAAGTTTCAGTTTTCTTCATTTGAGATGTTCGTCTGATTGAGCAACTGATTAAGCTCAGGGTGTCTGAATAAATATTGAATTATATCAAGTTTGCTTAAATTTGATTGCTGAGATTTAAAATTTTTGTTCTAATAGTGAGAAGAATCACAATTATTAATATTCAAAAATCATGTTTCTGGAATAGTTCCAAGTATGATAAGATGCATCACTGTCATATAAAAACTTGGTTCAACTTGCTAACTGTGTAGTTAAGTTCTCTGTAAAAGTCAAGGTTTACAATGCACATTCTGGTAAGACTTTTATGTCTTTTTTTTAAAGATTTATTTTTATATTTTTATATATGTTTATCTGTCTATGTGTGTGTGTGTGTGTGTGTGTGTGTGTGTGTGTGTGTGTGTGTGTGTGCACAAGTCAGTGAAGGTGCCCGAGAAAAGCAAGAGTGTGTTAGAGCCCCAGGAGCTCAAATACACGTAATTGTAAGGCACCAGATGTGGGCGCTGGAAACAGTCCCTCGTCCTCTGGCAACTGCAGCAAGCATTATCAGCCACTGAGCCTCACGATTTTTGTGTTATTAATAAAGTTTAGTAACACAAAGCTCTGTTAGCTATACTCTGCTCTCCCAAAGAATGTATGCTTCTCTAACTGTTTAATAGAATATTTCCATTGTAACTATTAGAAAGAAGCTGACCTATCCTGGGGTTAACTGCAGAATCCAGAAACGTAAAGAGAAGCCATTGCTGGGGTGGCGGAATTGGGAAACAGCCGAGGTGGGGCGGGGAGGGCGGGGGTGGGAGGGGAAATAGGGTAAGAAGAGGGAGCTCTAATTAGTGAGGTGACATGAATACAGAGAAAGGAGAATAAAATAACAGCAAGGTGTTTGAAAAACTTATAAGGAATAATTCTATTAACTACTTGAAAAGCAAAACTATGAATCATGATTCTTTAAGGAACATTTGTACATTTAAAAAAAATAAAGTTCTCATCATTTTAGGTCTTCTTTCAATGATTTTTTTAAAGTGCCCATATTGATTTGGTAAATGTTATTATTTCATTGTGAGAGCTTCTGTGTGGTGTTTACAGAATAGTATAACCGTCTGGTTTCTTATCCCTGAGCTCTTCCTACTGTTCTTTTCTTATGCGTTGCTCAGAGCATATAATAACACAGTGTGAAATCATATTGATGACACTGAATATCCTGGTGCTAATCCCATTGCATTTGGTTACTTTTATTGATTATGAAGGACATTTGCAGAAGTTTCTGTGTGTAGTTAAATTGATTATGAAGGATAGTTGCAGACGTTTATAACTATGTTTTATTCCAGCTGATAGAGCTTTCCATTTTTAGCTTTGTGATGGTGCCTTTAAAACATAAATTATACTAAAATATTTCATTTGACTTCTCTTGTGTAGCATTACGTTATTCTGGATCTACTACAATAATGAGCAATGTTGATATAGTATGTGACACGGAACACTCTTTGATTTTTCTAGAGTTTATATTTTTATGATTATTAAAGTAACAATTTCTTCCATTTATATATATTTCCATGAACTCTATTATAAAATATTGATATATCAGTAATTTCTTATATTGAATAATTTCCAACATTTTATCACTTTTGATGAGCTTTTAAAACTGTGACTGTTCCTGAAATCCTATCCCACTAATTCATACCTTAGTTATTCCTCCTCTCTGCCTAGTTCTTTGCATAAGCTATTTTAATTTTCAATCTTAGTATTTCTGCTTGGGATCTCCTTAGTTATGATGGATATACTCCAAGATTCCCAATGGATGCCTAAAAATATATATTGTAATATATCTTATATACAGTCTTGATACTTTTCTTCATATATGTGTACACACACACACACACACACACACCTTTGATAAAGTTTGACTTACAGTTCTGGAATAGTACAGTTTTAACAAGTTAATTAATGCCATGATGTTATAAAATGGCACATGGGTGCAATAGATAATCTAAAACACATTTTTTTTTTATTTTTGGAAATTTTCATTTAATAATTCTGTACTGCAGTTGACCATAGGAGGCCAAAGTCAGGGGAGACAAAAACCCTGAATAGTCAGTTCTGCGACAGAGCGACCATTGCACTGCTCAGCTTTTCGTCATAACCTAACAGTGCTAGAAACCGTTGACCCATTTCTTAGTTGACTAGGATCAATCTCATTTTGGTTCGTTGGTAATAATCACTCCTCCGATGATATGCCATGGTTAGTCCGGAAAGGGGCTCGCAACAATTCTAGTGTGATATTTCACCAGAAACCAGAAACGTGAAATTAGATGAATATTACCTTTTCCCTCCCCTGCTTTTCTGGGCTCTACATATGCTTTTTGTCATAACTGTATCTTCTGCCTCTAGCTCCTCTTCAGGAGTCACTGGGTCTTCTTTCCCTGGGCCTCTCGATGCCTAAGGTATTAAAGACATGCATGACTTAATGTTTTAATTTTAAAAATTATATTATCCACTATATTCATTTTATACCCTAATCTTAGCCCCCTCCCTCCTCTCTTCCAGGTCCCCACTCCCCACTTCTATCACCCTCTCTCCTAAAAAGTGTCACCTCCCACCAACCTCCCCCCCAGCACACCAAGCCGATAAGGGCTGAGCTCGTCCTCATCCACTGAGGCAGCCCTGCCAGGGGGAACCGATGGCTTTAATCCACAGCAGACACTGGACAACACTTAGCTGACCTTCCTGTACAACATATGGTATTTTTCTCATTTTTCCAAATAGAAATTTTCGATAATATAAAAAAAGTTATCATATACTTTCATCACGGATATTTTTAAAATTAATATTGCTCATAAAAATAAATAGAAATATTTTTTACCGGTAGTTGTGTATGAAATCTGCATTTACTTTTCTTATAAACTTCTTTAATCAAGCAATTCTGTTAGGTAAACTTGAGAAGTATCCCAAACGCCTTCGCGGGTTGCTTCTGAAGGCTGTATGTTTCTCTTCCACAACAGATCCACCGGTTGCTTGTGACACGCCTAGAACATGCTACAAAAGTTCAATCCATGTAAGCTCAAATACATAGTGGTCATTTATGGGAATCTGTTTTGTAGAACAAAATCCCCACATGTGTATGTCTTATATTCAGAATTAATGTTGTTATTGTTCAGTTTTATCCCCATGGTTCTGAAATATAACGTATACGGATTATAAATTATCTACTAGCTATATGATGTTTATCAGAACAAATTAAATTTCTGCTTTCTATTTAATGCATACTTCTCTCATAAATTTCTCATTTAGAGTGTGCTGCCTTTGTCTATTCCTAGTTTTATTAGAGTGTCTTTAAAATATGCATTTTTTTGTTTGTTTGTTTCATTTTGGTTTTCTTGTTGTTGTTTTTGTTTTTAGAAAAAAAGAAAAGAGAGGAACTGTCAGGCTCTTACCCTATAGAGAGTTTCTGTCCTCCAAAGGTTTTCAGCATCGCAACCATCTCTCTGTCTCTGTCTCTCTGTGTCTCTGTCTCTGTGTCTCTGTGTCTCTGTCTCTCTCTCTCTCTCTCTCTTCTCTTCTCTCTCTCTCTCTCTCTCTCTCTCTCTCTCTCTCTCTCTCTATCTCTCTCTCTCTCTCTCAGTTTCGGGCACTGGAGAAAACTCAGATAAACTGTGCCAACAGAAGCGAATCCATTGGGTAGTAGCTCGTCTCCAAATGGACCAAAAGAAAGGATTCCGTCCCTCGAAGCATCCAAGGCAGCTTTTGCTCAGCATTGGAGGAAACCAAGCTATGATCAGCATCTTGGCTTTCACTTGGCATCTAACAGGACAAAGTCACACAACTGTTCCCCATCACAGATTACAGAATCCCAAACCAATTTATACCCTTCAAAGGAGGGCAGCCCGACGCCTCACTCAAAATTCTGTAATTTCTCAGCCACAGGGAGTATGGCATCCAGGGGTGTGGCCAACATGCCATTTCCCAGACTTCCTTAATTTCTTTTTGATTGTTTCAGTACCATTCTTAAATAGAGCTGAAATGATTGCATTCCCCTCATTTGCTACAGTTTTAAGTGGATGCAACAAATAGGCTTTGTAAGATCCCAATAACTCGTAAGAAAAATATCTGCATAATTTACTTAAAGTTTGATTGAATCTCAAGCATTTCCTTACTGTAGGATTTTAGAGAGCATATTTTAAAATTAGAAATCATATTCAAAAATAAAAGGCAGTTGCAGTTATTTCCACCAACATTTTAGTAATTTTTTTGTGTGTTTTACACTATTTTCATGCAACGTTCAAAATGTTAAAGTATCTCAGGATATGTGAAAATATTGAGATTGTGCAAATAATTAATGAAGCTGTGTGTCAGAAAAAGATAAACAATTCAATTCATGAACTCTATTTACTTCACTTATTCAAATACAATTTTAATTTCTTATTTATTTGTATGATATTTTCTCATTTGAAGAGTGTACTTCTCTTTTATTCTGATTTTTATTATAAATATTCTCCAAGATTTTTTTTTTGCTGTATGCTTTGTTTTGGTTAGGATATTATTACTCCCAAGAAACTTTAGTGTGTTCATGAATCATATATGTCTGCATTCATAAACCCTTGTTTTGAGATGTATGCAAACAGATGTTTCTTATAAAATATTTGAAAACAAATCATATTTCCATTTTGTGTGTGTGCTTAAATCATCGATCCTTGTAGTTTTGCTTCAGTGTAGGAAGGAGATCCTCTGGACTGCAGGGTTCCTTGGCTGCAGCCCCGTGAAGACATTTGATTCATAAGCACAGAGATAAACTGCCTCGTTTTCTCTAAGCCACACAAAGTTTAAGGACAATACGTGCAGTAAACTTCGAACCCCTACTCAGAGTGGGGACTGACTTTCACATGAACTCTGGTGCCCCATATTTGACCACGTCCCCTGGATATAGTGTCAGACCTATGTGGATATAGGGATCAGACCTATGTGGATATAAGGGTCAGACCTATGTGGATATAGGGATCACACCACTGTAGATATAGGATCAGACCTATGTGGATATAGGATCAGACCTATGTGGATATAAGGGTCAGACCTATGTGGATATAGGATCAGACCTATGTGGATATAAGGGTCAGACCTATGTGGATATAAGGGTCAGACCTATGTGGATATAGGATC
>OU015758.1:1582163-1630519 GCA_907169655.1 Acomys percivali | reverse complement strand
ACCTATGTGGATATAGGATCAGACCTATGTGGATATAGGATCAGACCATTGTGGATATAAGGGTCAGAGCTTTGTAAATGATTTCCAAGACTCCAGCAACTGAGCTACATCCTCAGCCCTATATAAACATTTAATCGTTCTGTATTATTACGTTTGATATGATTAATTTAGTATTTTACATTGACATGTATACATAGTGTATGTATTTTTAATGTGGAACATTTTATTAGTCTATACTCTGGAAAGGTTTACAGCATTTTGGAAATTTCTATTCTTTAAAGATTTAATCGATTTCACCTGTTACTCCTTTCGTGCCTTGTGACTTTGAAGTGTGAATACCTGAAAATCCTTTCAATCCCGACACCATTCGGATTTTATATTCACTTGTCATATTGCTTCTAATTTTAAAATCTTTTTTTTTTTTTTTTGAAAATGTGAACTTACGCAGTCATTTAACAAACTTTTTGATTACGTTGTTGGCTCTGGCCGTCTCTGGTTATTGTTACGTTCTCAGGTCCTGTCTTTTGTTCGATGAGAGTTGAAGTCAAATATCCCATCCTCTCCTTCCCTCCAGACGACACTGCAAATTGTCCGGTGGCTCCTCACAGTTCCCCAGCTGGATGGGTCACGGTTGGCCACAGCAGGTGCCTGCTGGACACCGCATTCCCTATCTACTTCCTTTTCTTCACTGTCACCTTTATCCTGCCACCTGGCGATTTTTGGAAACTCCCCAAAGTAGACGCATAACATTGCAATGCTCATCCAAGAAAGCAAACTAGCCCAGGGAGAAAATAACTCCACAAGAAAAATTCTTCTTTTTTTTCAAAAAAAAACGTTATTCCTCTCTCCCACCACAGTCCACCCGCTGCTCCCAGTCACCCTCCCATCGCTCGTCTTCTCTGTCTTCTCTAACTCCACTCCCCCTCTGTCTCCCTTGAGAAAAGAGCAGGCCTCACAGGCGTGTCAACCCAACACGGCATAAGAAGTTGCAGAAGGGCTAAACACAAACCCTCATGCCAAGGCTGGACAAGGCAACCCCGTGGGAGGAAAAGGGTCCCAGGAGCAGGCAGAAGAGTCAGAGGCAGCCTTCCTTCCACTGTTAGGAGTCCCCCAAAAGAGCACCGTGCTACACACCCATAACATATACGCAGTCTATTCTAAGCCTTAGCCCCAGAGTCACAGCACGGCTCCTGGGAATGTCGGATGGCAGCTGATCGTAAAAGGAACATTCTCTGTAGGAGTAAAGTCTTCAGGTTCAACACGCTGGAGAAGCACAAATCCTGGCAGTCGCCGTTCCGTGACCCATGTACTCAGCTTCACACAGGACGACGGGGCCTTCCTACCGTGGCGTGAATGACTGTACATGCTATGTTAGGCGTGAAAACAATTGGTGAGGACAGCCACCCTGTCACGTCCCCTTCTTTTTATTTTTTTTTCCTCTTCTTAATTCATTTTATTACCAGATCTTCATGTGCGCTTGGGTATTCCTTTTTGGCATCTAATGTGAGCTTCTAAATTAGGAATAGGCCTTATGATCATAAACAGCCATTGAGGATTTACCACTCTGTGCACACTATGAACCACTTCCAGCCAATGAAAAACTGACACCAACGAAGAAAACACAACAGCACTCTACCCCTGAAGGAACGAACACGCGCCACGCTTGAAGGAGACAGACCATTGGTGGAAATGCATCGCTCACTCACTTGTTGTTACAGTAACTGAGGTCATCTGTTGCCGTCTGAAGACCAGATCCTGGAGTGACCACCCTGCCATGTGCAGGGTGACGTCTCCATCACTGACTGACACACCACACACAGCACTTACGACACTGACACTGCACCAATCTCCACTTCTGTCCTCTAGTACTGAAGGCAGCCCTGCAGCTTTCCAAGGGGAACAGCTTTCCTGCACGGATTACAACAGGGCACCTGCTACATTCGTGCAGCAAACATACTGATATTATGTGAAAGGCAAGTAATTGTCATAGAAGACCATGGCCTCGTGTCTGTTTCAAGAGGACAGCGTTAAGTAAGTTTGTTTCTTCTACATGATGCGTTTTTCCTGGGAAGTAATTTTCTTTTTCCATGATTACTTAACAGCTCTTTTATGTCCTGTTCTTGATTATAGCTCCTTGCCCAGAGTCAGCTTTCAGCACTGCTTTTGAATTTTAATGATTGCCTTGGCGTAACAATTCATATAAATACCCTGTGAGGATAAGAATTTATTAATGCAAAATCAATTAAGCTTGTTCCATTAAGATTTGTAATTTGACTATAAAGGAAAATAACCAAATGTTTTGCTTCTAATTTTGAAATTAGCAAAACTGTATGTACATGTATGTATATGAAAATAATATGTTTTGAAATGTAAGACATAGTAATAAAAGGCTGCAGAAAATCTGAAGAACCTATCTGTTCTTGATATTTCTTACATGTACAACTGTGTCCTATTTGACTTGTGTTTTATTGCTAAACACACTGTCCCTTTATGTGGTTTCTAGGAAATGCTGTTTCAAAGAAAAACTACTAAAAATGTGTGGCAAATATGAGGAACTATTTCCTAAGGATGGCTATCTAGCTGTTACTAAATGAAAATGGTGAAGTAAGTAAAATTTATCATGGACATTTTTATGCCATTTATTTATTGCTTTGAAGGTGCGGACAATAGAATCAGGTCGTTGTATCAGTGATGTTCGGTGAAGTACCAGCCGGGCTCCCAGCCTTACCCTGGGGGTAGAGGACGGGCCAATCAAATAAGGACCGACTGTGGATGCCAAGCTCCTTCTATCACAAAAAGGCAATTACGATGTAAACAGAACTTGCATCAATTTTAAAGAGGCCAAGTTAGGAGAGTGGTGCGCTTCTGTTGATTGCCAGCTAATGGCTGTTGTAGCTACAACAACAATAAAACACTGTTGCATCTACCAAGTCATTCTTCTAAGAAAGATGAACTACGAAACTTACTCCTGATCTTCAGTGAGTCAGGGAAGCTAACGGCGCTATTTTATTAATAGGATATGTGTGAGGATGTGGAGTCTGCGAGGCCAGACACTCCAGGTTGTCTTCTTAAGAGTCGGTCCACACTTGGTGTCTTCCATCAAGCATATATCCTGTCATATACAGCCAAGTATGTGAGAGATGCCCACCTCCCAGTTGCCCACGTATTTCTAGTCATCTGTCCTTTGCTGTCGTGCCTCTGCCTCTTAATTCATTGCTTTACATCCTTTGCCTGTCTCCCCCAGTAAAATTTAAGCTTCTTAAGAACAGGAACCACATGCATCTAATCTACTTCAAGTGTTTACCGCTTAAAATAAAGCAAGTGTCCAGTCAGTGCTAACTTTGTAAGTGAATGAGTCAATGGCCCTCAGTGTTCCAAGACCCAGTGACTATTGTGCACTCAGATGAATGACCTACTCACAACTTCTTCACATTGGCACTACGTATTGTTACGTATTTAACTTGGGGGTATTTAAATCTTAAGTGTAGAAGCATCAGTGTTTGTTGAAATTCTGATAGGTGATTTTTATTGACTGAATATAATTAAAATGCAGTATGATGTGGACAGCACACTTTACTTTTGTAGGTATTCTTTGACAACTTGTCGGGAAGCACAGGTACATATAATAGAGAGATTCAGCAGGTTGTGTGCAGGATGCATTTGAGTCTTGGTTGGTTAAATGTTCCCCTCTAGCTGCTTAGAAATAACTTTTATGAGGCATACAAATTCTCATTAGCAACTGTAGAAAAGTAGCTACCTGCAAATTTGTGTGTATGTCTATGCATGTGTGTGTGTGTGTGTGTGTGTGTGTGTGTGTGTGTGTGTGTGTGATGATTGTCTAGACAAGGACTATTCACTGTTTTGCTTCTTGCCTGGCAATGATTCTGAGTTTCTGAGTGCATGGGAATTGAAAACACACACACACACACACACACACACACACACACACACACACACACACACGTCATTAGTTCTCAGTTAGAACAGCCATTCCAAACAAAGCAATGTGTTTGGCATTTTCCGAAATGCTTTATTAGAATGATCAAGGGTTTGAAAGGGCTAGAGTTAGGTATAATGACCATTTCCTTTAAATGGGAGAAGGTCATGATGAAAGTTGCTATTTATCAGTAATTAGAGTTCTATAGAGGCTCCAATTATGATATTTAGACCATTAGCAAATGAATGTTATTTTAGATTTTGCTATGGAAAATTACCCTAGGCCATGTGGCATCTTATGGAGTGATGCGGTGTAAGCCGGATTGTGGTCTACGTCTCACCAACTCTCCAAATTCGCCTTCCCATACCCACTCCATCTGGACCCACTTATTAAGGATACATTAGTGCTCAGTACAGAACTGGAAAGTGGCACCTCCGTGGGCTTGGAGATGAAAACAAACAACCCTGTATCTTATTAAATTTTGCACAAAATGGAAAACATTATGTGTGGTGAGATGCAGTGAAACTTATCTAATGAGCAATAAACATTTCTGCATGACCATAGTTCCCTTTGAATCATGATTTCGGGGGGGGGAGTGTGTGTGTGTGTGTGTGAGAAGATGTAGAGTGAAAAACTAAAAATTTTGTAGGGGATATTTACAATTTTTTCCTAACATGTTTTAATCAAAAATATTAGTCATCTCATCACCCAGTGTTGGGCAGTATGCTGATACATGCAATCCTGCCTACTTTCAATGAGTCTGAAATACAAAACAAAATCTGCAGTTGAGAGGTACTGAAGACTAATGGTTTGCACAGTTATGTAGGATCTTTTGTACTTTCAAGAGTCGGTGGGGGGGGGCATGGAGGAGAATAATACTGACTTGCTGTTGCCACAAACACAGCTGAATGCTATCACAAGGAGATTTTCCTGATCTGATTTATATTGTTAGTCCAACTATGCTTTCCACGGAGCAGCAAGCTCATGTGACTTGAGCTGCTCACTGCTCAGACACTTTGCCCAGGACAGCAGTGTTAAGAGTCTGCAAGCTGTCTTGTTTCAGGAAATTTTTTTTTCTTTACCAATTATTCAGTCTAAGGTTTCATTTGTTTAATGACTTCCTCATCTGACCACCTAATAGGCTTCCTTCCTACCTTTATCTCTTTGCATTTTTATTTCCTTCAGTGACTCTTGAGTCTAGGAATGGTTAATTTAATCTTTCCTCCGAAGCCAGTGCCTCTGACCTCTGAAGGCACAGGGCCAAAGGCCAAATGACTTTAAATGCCAGTGTACGAGGACTTTCAAAGCTTGGTGAAGTAGGTGTCATTGCTGGGGGCACATAAATGGGGAAGGGGGTGTATATACTGTCAGTCATAGGCAAGTGTCAACTTGGAGGCTAAATAATTCAAAATGAAGTCCCTTTATTGGCTTTTAAAGGTCCATTCTTTCTTGTTTATTTGGACATTTTGTCCTGTTAATTGAGAGGGAGGGCTTGAGGAGTTTATAAAAAAGCATAATTAGGGAAAGGGGTGTTCCCAACCCTGGGTGATGTACAGCCACTAGGAGCTGTCAGAGATGTGCTGTGTGGAAAATACTTACACATACTTCTTCAAATTGCTTAAGCAAATTCATGCATAATATACCAACGCTTTCCAAGCTTTGCTGAGCATATAACTTCTTAATTGGTAGTGTGGGAAACATAAAGCAAGAGAAGAAATCCCAGAGGCATTAACCATATCAATATGTGTCCATTGTTTCTTTCTTGGTTTTGTGATTTTCTTTTGGAAAAAAAAAAATCAATGCCAGATGCATGAGTACTTAACAAAGGCTAATTAAATGTGATGTTTTACTTATATGCATCACCATTTTCTTCTTTTACTTACTTGTTGATATTCCATGAATTCTAACCCCATTTTGCCATTCTTCTTTCAAGTTTTAATTGTAAGCTTCCTTTACATTTTTCTGATATATTTGTGTGTTTTTTTTTTTTTGTAGAAATGTATACTATATTTTTTAATTCTAAATCTGCCTTTGTTCTGCTTTTGGTATTCTCTTTACTAATGTTTCCTACTGTAGCCACCTAGAGAGGAAAACTTACACTAATTTTAATTTCAACGTTTAGGTTTTAAACAATAATAACTACATTAAGATGTGTCGTATTAGAAAATTTGCCGTTTTCTACACATTGAATTGTACAGTATCTTAAAAATCTTGTTTCTTTACTTACTTTTTATTTATTTAAATTTTACTATAAAAAAAAACCTTGCAAATAAAAGGAATTATCATAGTGAAATAAGAAAGCCCCAAAGTGCACATACCTCAGTGAATTGCCGTACGGTTTGAGAAGTTACTCTGAAGCTGTGGGGCTTCGCACTGGATTTTTAGACTTT
Source organism: Acomys percivali (assembly GCA_907169655.1). NCBI lineage: Eukaryota > Metazoa > Chordata > Mammalia > Rodentia > Muridae > Acomys > Acomys percivali. Next base: position 1,624,192 of record OU015758.1, on the reverse strand, counting down.
CACTATCTGTTATACTTTTATGTGCTTAACTTTAAAGTGATGAGAAAAGAATGCAGATAATGGACGCTTAAGTCACTAAAGAGGACATGAAATTGATTACTTTAGTAGTTTAAACTGTCGTAGATTTCTTTTACGTTTTTTTTTCTCAGTGGATAAGTGCTGATGATTGTGTTTAAAGGTCAGCATTTCGTTAGTTTGGTGTCACTTCCTATAGCTTGTTCTAGAATGGGTATGTACATAGCTATAATATACGTTTAAAAACATAGTAATCAAGCAATGAACAAAAGTTATCTTCTGCTACCTGGCATACTTTGGATTCTAAAAAGCAATTTCGCGTAAGCGTTAGTCTTCTAAGCTTGGAATAACAGACCTTCCTTTATGCCAGGTAATCTATTTTATAAGTCAAAACTTGTCTATAGGTTATTCAGATAAACTTATTGCTTCTATTCATCTAGCAAAACGAGCTTCTGCCACCAAAATATAGAAAACACTTCAAATAATTCTCAAAGGTAAAATCACTTTAGACGCTGGAGGATCTGGTCAGGCATGGTAACATATGCCTTTAGTTCCAGTACTTGAGAGCTGAGGGAGGTGGATCCACGTGAGTTTTAAGATCCAGCTTGGTCTACTTAGAAAGTCTCATGACAACCAAGGCTGATCGTTTCTCAGTGTAGCCTTGGCTGTCTTTTCCAATTTGTATATATCATTGATTGCTTTCAGTTGTCTAATTGCTCCAGCTAAGACTTCAAGTACTATATTGAATAAACTTCAGAGAGAGTGTAAACTTTATCTTGTTCCTGAGTTTAGTAGAATGGCTTTGAGTTTCTCTGCATTTAAGTTGATATTGGCTCTGGGATTGCTGTGAATTGCCTTTATTATGTTGAGATATGTCCCCTGTTTTTCTAAACTTGACAGGACTTTTATCATGAAGGGGTGTTGGATTTTGTCAAATCCCATTTATGCATCTAATGAATTAGTCATGTGCTTTTATTCTTTGATCTTTTTTATATGGTGGATTATGTTATTGATTGGGATTAAGTCCATTAGATCATAGTGGATGATCTTTTTGTCATGTTCTTGGATTCAGTTTGCAAGTGTTTTATTGAGATTTTTTGCATCTATGTTCATATGGTCTGTAATTCTCGCTCTTTGTTGGATCTTTATGTAATTTAGGTATCAGGGTACCTGTGACCTTATAAAATGAATTGGGTAATGTTCCTTCCATTTCTATTTTGTGAAATAATTTGAGGAATATTGGTAATGGTAGAACTCTGTGCTAAACCCATCTGGCCCTTGCTTTTTTGATTGAAGGCTTTTATGACTGCTTCTTGATTTAACTGTGGTAGGTGGTATATACTGAAAAAAATCCATTTCTTTGTGATTTTTCCATTTGGTGTAATATGTTTTTAAATTATGCTTTTTTATTATTTTCTGGATTTCCTCAGTGTCTGTTGTTATGTCATCCACCCCCACACACTGCCCCCTTATCACTAATTTTGTTAATTTGTATATTTTCTCTCAACTGTTAAGTTAATTGGGCTAAGGGTTTATCAATCATTAATTTTCTCTAAGAATCAGCTCTTTAATCAATTGAGTCATTGTGTTTTATTTGTTTGTTTCTGTTTTAGTAATTTCAGTCCTAAATTTCTTGCCATCTTCTCCTTTTAAATATGACTATTTTCTATGTGTTCTAGAGCTTTTAGGTGTGCTATTAAGTTGTTATTATGAGATCACTCCCCCTTTTTTTTAGGCACTTAGTGCTTTGAACTTGTCTCTTAGAATTGCCTTCATTGTATCCCTTATGTTTATAACGTTAATGATGTTATTATCTTTATTGGTGATTAAACAATTTAGCTTTGTTAGGAAAAATGGAAAAAAAATAATAGGCCTGCCAGAGCCATTTTGTAATTAGGTTAACATCACAGATTTCTAGCATACTTACTTTCCAACATCAATTAACTTTTTGGGACATTGTCTTCTGGTGGTTCATATAGCTGTTTACTAATAAAGTCTTTTTTTGACAAATAGATGAATGATAACACAGTGAAATACACCTTTAGCAGTAGTGTTGATTCTGCACTGAAGAATTTGTTTTATCAGTACCCAAAACCTTATGCCATGGATTTTGTCACTTCATTAGACGTCGGCAACTTCCTGGAGATACAGTTGTGTATAACGTTATGGTCCATTGATCCTTTCTGATAATATAAGGATCATTTAAAATGACTCATAAAAACAACTCCTGTTACAAACACATTTTCAGAGCCTCAGAGAGATTGAAGTGTAATATACATATTTTAACTACACTAAAACACTTCACTGGGTGTATTTTCCTCCCTCCCTCTCCCTCTCCTTCTCGTGCCCCAACCCCCGACTCTCATTCTTCTCACACACACAGGTTGTAAATACCAGGGGCTTTTTCTTGGTCTCTTTGATGGTTTTGTAGCATCTGAAAGTGATGACCCACCCATCATGAGCTGCCTTACTCTATTGGCTCCAGTGAACAGCCTTAGTGAGCTGCCTCACTCTATTGGCTCCAGTGAACAGCCTTCTTGGTTGGCTTCCTGATTCCCTGATTAATGCTTTGTTTCCTTCACTGGCAATCTTCTCTGTTTCTTTGTTTAATCACTGACACTTCCAAGTTTCTGTCTTTGGCCCTCAGTCCTGTTTTCTGTGTACTTCTTTTTCAACTGTGCAGTGACTTTTAAAGACACATTTCCAGACACTTCTCATCTAAGTTTTGGCACCGTATATATAATTTCTGACATTTTCTCATGGGTTCTCTGTTGTAACTTAAAACTGATAAATATCTCTGCTTTATAACTCTCCAACAGTTCTGCTTACTTTTAAATGAAGGTCAGATATTGTCTTAATACATGTTTGTCTTTGACATATTCTAAAGTAAGCAGTCAAAATTCAATGTTCATTGGATTTTTGATACTATATTTTTTTCTATCTAAACACATTGCTATGATAGGATGTTTTTTTTTTTTTTTAAAGAAAATAACCCTTCAAAACCAGTGCCAACCAGATCCAGATCTCACTTTTTAAAGGGGTCTTTCTTTTACTCTATCTAATTTGTGATGTATCCTATTTCCTACCAAGGAAAACTTTAGCTCTTCAACCTGGGTTGAAGGTCCCAACCTACCCGTCTTCACTTTGTTTTCCTAGATACAGCTTTGTATTTGAAGGAGAGATTTTTTTTCATCAGAGAAGCACAGTACATTTATTGGTAATTGACATGCTTGAAATCTTCCTCCATTTTTCACTTGAGAATCTTAGCCTTGACTTACAAATCTCACTTTCAAATAATACAGGAGCTTTATATACATGATTTCTGAGGTTGTTATCTGTTTAGTAAGAGGCAGAGGAAAATATCTTGAAGCAGGAGATGTTCAAGCGAATGTTGAACTTTGGATTCCAGAGTAATGTACACAAAATATATGATTGATCACTAATAGCTGACAGAACAGTTTTCTCTCTCAGGTTCCTAACCAACCATCCACATGATTTTAGTACCCTGCCTGGTCATTTGAAAAAGTGTAATGTGCTTCAGAACTTAAGGATTAATGCTATTACCTTCTCTTTTTAAAATATGAAGTTCTCTTTCCAGTGAGTTCCCATGAAAGGAGAATAAACATCAAATCGTTGAATTTTTGATTAAGGGGAATAATTCACAAGTCTGGCCCTAAGTTTATTCTAATTTATTGACAGGAAACACCTGAAACTAGTTGCTGTATGGCTTATTGAATATGGCCTTCCCCCTTTCGTTTAAATGTAGAAGTAGTTTTGGTAAATATTATATTCACTTATATTTAGCAATGTAGCATTCTTTGTTTCCATGGTTGGCTGAAATTATTTAAAGTTGACTTTAATTTGGAAACTTAAGATATTATGAATTAAATGAGGTATAGATGAAGGAAAATGCTTGTAGGTACACTCTGGGTGGTCTATAGGCTATGGAAAATCTCCTCAGTATAATCTTAATATATTAATTAAACTGAAACTTTCTTTGTTGACTTATAGGAGTGAATTTTTACATGTGGTTGTTGGTGAGGATTTTGTGTCCTTCCTTGCTTTTTCACATCACAGTTCTCTTACTTAATCCTTTAGGTTTTTCATACATACTTTGTATTAAGGAATTTATTATTCAGATATCACAAAATGAATTGGAATTTGTTTAATTTTGTTTCATTTTTTGTTTAGCAATTTATGAGTAGTATTCCTAGTAATTGGTACAGGATGTTTTTGGGAGATGATGATAGGAATGAAGGAGTTGGGACAGATGAAAATAGTAATCAAAGTCTTTTGAACTCACCTGCTAGTTAATGACACCTTTAACAGAACCTGCTGTGGTATCTGTATGAGTGTGGCGCACAGTCTTGCTGCTCATGGAAAGGGCAACACTTCCATACACTTCTCAGAATTTTTAATTCACACATGGTGAGAACATTCTGTAGATGGATGCACCCAGTAATATGTATTTCCTAACATTTGATAATATTATGTTTGAGTGGGAATAGTGGCACGGAAATATGAGCATTAAGTCCCGGTCATCTGACAGGTCTGATGTAGAGAAACCTTCTGCCAAGAAAACACCTGGAGAATAAATGAGCCATGCGAAAGGGACACAAACATAGCTACAAAAATTTAAATAGAGTTATTAGACTATTTTAGACAAGCTTTTCCAAATCTAGCCTTTCTTCTTATTATTTTCACCAGTTTGGCTCAGGAATATACATTGCTATCAACTTAGTATGTACTTAAATTAGCTTTTGTGTACTCATCCTTATGTAACATATGCAACACCGTGATATTTCCTAGAGCTCCATAGGGATATAATTCTATATTCCTATGGACATATCCTTTAGATATATCTATATTTATCTATGTATCTATCTATCCATATATCCTATAGATATATCCCTATAATTCTATAATTTAGTGTACAAGACACTAAATGTCTTAGTATTTCCACTGGTGTGGTAACATGTCATGAACAGAAGAAAACTGAGGAAGACATGGCTTACTTCTTACACTTCCAGATCCATCCATCACTGATGGAAAACTTACCAGAAAGGATATTCACAGAATGCTCCCGTTGGCTGTTTCTTTCACAGACCTACGTCACCACATCTTGTGTAGACATTTCTCCTGCATTTGAACATTTCCCTTTGAAAGAAATAAGAGTCTCATAAAATTTACAAGGCTCAAGAGGCTCAGGAACCCTCTGCTCAGAGAGTGAGACCCTTTGGTGTTGTACCCGCTGGAAAGAGGAACCATTATGAGTCATAACCCATAGGGAGGGAGGAAAGGTATTGCTGCCCAAGTCACTGATTTGGCCGCAAACTCATTGACTCACCAAGGTGAGTTTAGTGAGGACTTTTCTTCAGTATGCCATTCCTCTCTCTACCAGGGTGAATAGAAATGAACTACTCAGGAAGAGTTATATAGTACCTTTCACCTTAACAGGGACACAGAGAACAAAACAATGAGTTTAGACACATTACTATCATGGCCCTTGATGTATGATGTAATAATAAATTTAGAGCTACATGACATGACACGACACACATTCTCATTATGTGTGGCGTCTCGTAACCTGGGTGAAAAGGCTGAGACTATGCCATCTGGGGGAAGACCATCCTTTGACAGAAACCCAAGGCGGCCTTCGTATAACATGTGCTATGAGATGAAGCGCCTCCCCACTGAATGTGAATCCATCATGCGGGAATGGGGATATCGCAAAATGACGTTTGAGCTGAAAAAACTATTTTTTAATTCCTTGAACTAACATACATGGTTTGTACGGGCAATGCAAGGGCAATTATATGGCCCTTGCAGTGGCAAATAAAATACCATCCGAGGAAATAGATGGGAAATCAGTGTCTAGTGAACTGGCTCCTTAGAAGCCAGCTGTCACACGCTGAAGGCTTCACGAATAGCAGTTACTAGGCCGCTAGAGGACAGGCAAATGTTAATGAAAGAACTGGAGATGAGATAGTTTCTGTTTGATGTGGAATTGTTCTCAGAGGAAAACTAAGAAGTAAACTCAATAGGAACTTCAGGTTGGCATGGGACTTCAGTGGTAGGTTCAGTGATTTAGACTGGCCCAGAAACCATGTTTTTAATTTACTGAAACACTCTGGAGGGGTTTTAAATGGGAGGAACCAGAGTATGGGTCCTATCCATGATCTTCAGCCTTGTGTTTAGACAGAGTTCGTAGAGAAGAAATTGATAAGAAGCCGATTTTTAAAAATTGACTAACCCTATTAACTATTATTTGATGAATTATTTTCCAACACAAATTTTGCAGTGTCTACTATCTCCTGTTGTTTTTTCCGTTGCTTTCTTGAATTTCAGATTTTTTCCCCTCTTAACAAACAATTAAACAAAAACAAAACACACCGCAAAATAACAAGGAGAAAAGACTGTAGATATATTTCTCTAATTATATATCTGTTTCTATATCTATATAGCTTTCTCTATACCTATCTGTGTGTGTGTATATATATATATATTTCTCTACCTATATATCTTTTTCTATCTTTTATATACATTCTCAGTTTATAGCAGCAGGTCTGATTTCTTCTTTTGTTTTAAAATATTATATAATAACATATATAATATAATACATGTGACTATTTTCTATGTGTATCACATGCATTGTCTGATGCCCACAGAGATCCAAATAGGGAGTAGGGTCCTCTGAAATTGGAGTGACAGTCAGCTGGGAGCCTTCACATGGATGCTGAAAACCAAACCAATGGCTTCTACAAGAGAAGTGCAACCACTGAGCCACCACTCCAGCCCTACTTTTGACCTTTCTTAATTTTCTTGATTCTCTTAAATATCCATTGTCCGTGCCCTTCCTGGCCAGCAGGAATAAGACTCAAGACAGCTAGGTTCCTTCTCAAGGCAGTTTACTCAGGAATGAATTTACAGCAGTTTAGCAAAGCAGAGAATGGCCCCCTCCCTAGGCGGGGCAGAGGTTTATATCCCGGCAAGAGCCAATCAGGAGGCGCCACGTGTGAACTCCTCGTAGGTCAAAGAGACGGCGGAGCTAAACGCCTGAGCTTGTTAGCCATATAAGGACTTGTTTACTGGAGAGAGTACTCACCGCCGGGAGGGTGACTAGCAGAAGCCAGCGCCATCTTTAGGTGTGGCTACATCGCAGCTCTTGACAATCCATAGTATATATTCCTCTGTATATGGAAGGATAGTCACAGGTATTTCTGGTTTGCAAAATAATTCAACCCATTTGACACAACTTACCCTTTAAAATGGGCACTACAATGGGCACTGTTGATTGCCTTGATGGAAGAGAGTAGTGTCTAGAGTCGACAGATTCTTGATGTGTCCTTAAGGGGATCTTCAATTCAAATTCGCACATTGGATCAGCAAACCGAGGAATGGTGGCCTCCCTTGAGTGTGAATGACACAGGCAAGCAGGCTGCTGAGCTAAAGGGCAGATGTAAGCAGAGGGAGGCACCTGCATAGGCAAGCTGCGTTCTTCTCCAGTGGATTTCTTTGCTGCCGGTAATGGGGGTTATGCCCCCAGCACACTCGGGTTTGAACAGAGACTCTCCAGGGAACTCAGTGGCTTTCAGCCTTGCACTGGGTTCTGTCACTGGTCTCCCATACTCAGACTAAGCAGACAATAGATTGTACGACTTTCCAGTTTACAGAGGACTGTTATGAGACTAAGTACCAATCAGTTAAGCTAGTCTTGCCAATATCCTTTCACTATTACATACATATTCTAATGGTTCTCTTTCTCCAAAGAACCTTAACACGGGGCTTATAAAAGAATTTTCAAAAGGAATATATGGTCCACATGTGTAGTAATGAAATCATCATACTAGAATTATATTACTGGGAATACAGGAGTTTGCATGACTAAACCCAAGAAAATTTAAGAGTACATTAATCTTTTTTTTTCTTCAAAATGTGTGTGAACTCAAACTGTCGTCACTAAAGGCTGCAGCATGTTGGTAGAAATCACCATGTTACAATTATGAGATTGATTCTGGTTATAAATAGAAATTATCCATTACTATCTAGTTTACATTTGATTTATTACTAATGAGGTACTTAGGGTTAAATGTATCTGTTAAGTTTCTGACTCTGAAGAACTAGAGAGTAGTTTACACATGGATGGAACTAGAAAAGATTATCCCGAGTGAAGTCACCCAGACCCAGAAAGACACGCATGGTACACACTCACTCATATGCAGATACTGGCCACATAATACAGGATAACTACACTAGAATATAGAAAGTGACACACCAGTCAAGGACCATACGTGATGTGGACTAGACCCTCTGCTCAGATGTAGTAGACAGACAGCACGGTCTCGTTGTGGGTCCCACATATGGGGAGTAGACACCAGTTTTGACATGGCCTCTGGGCACCCCAACTTTGATCACTTCCCCTTGGCAGGGCGGCCTTGCCAGGCCACAGAGGAAGAGGAGACAAGTAATTCATATGATGCTTGATAGGCTGAGGTCAGATGTTTAGGAGAGGAGGGCTCCCCTTTCTTAGGACTGGGGGAGGGAGGGAGAAAGGGTGAGGGAGGGGATGAGGGAGGAAGATACAACCAGGACGCGAAAAACTCAAACTTTAGGACAAGCAGGTAACTTATATTTCTAATCCCACAACATGGGAATAGCTCTGAGACTGGCCAAGACATGAATGTCTAAGAATAGGCAATGCTTCTTGTTGGCTACAGAATCCCTGTGAATTATTATTAGATGCCATTCTTTGTATGGTATGAATGAAGATTTGCACGCATTTTATATTATTTAAAGAATACTCATTTTAAGCACTGATAATGTTATTTGCCTCCTTTGAAGACTGGGCAACACTGTGAGGGGTAAGACAGGCCTGTGAGCTTCACAGCTATTGACAAAAAGGAGAAGTTGTTTCTAATAGTTACTATCAATTTTGAATTCTGGATTTGGACATAGATTGTTGTGACCTATTGTGCTGATTTCCTTAAAGTGTCCGAAGTAAACCTCCACACTAGCAGTTTTCTGTCAGAGGTGCCTTGTTGTTTGTTAGCCTGTCAATTCTGTTTTACTGCTTGGTCTCCATGGGGTGATGTCACAGAATAGAGGGACATAATGCCAACTATCTAAAGTTGCTACCCAGTTTTTACTATGACTTCCATTATAGCAGAAATTGTTTCACAGTTGCTTATGGAATATATAGTCATTTTCCCTCAATTGTTGATGCGAGAAGAGGAAAATATTTTATTAAGGGCTTAGTTAGTCTGATATACTCTTAAGAAAATATTAAAAATTATTAAATTTGTAATTTATATATCCAAGTAAAGGATATAAAGGAGTTTTATATATAATAACTGTCTTCATCAAGGAATCCTATAGAGTAAAACACCTTTTACTTAAAGCACAATTTATTCCTTTGTTTATGGAACTAAGATTTTTTTTTTTTTGCTTGTTTGGTTTTTGCGAGAGGTTTTCTCTGTGTAGCCTTGGCTCTCCTGGACTAGCTTTGTAGACCAGGCTGGCCTCGAACTCACAGAGCTCCACCTGTCTCTGCCTCCCAAAGGGCTGAGATTAAATGTGTGCACCACCACACCTATCTAGGAATTGAGGTTATTTGATAACAATATAAACAATGATATTGATAGATTGGAAAATGAGGAGATGTTCACCATTTTTAAAAATGGTTTATTCTATACTGCTTAACAAAATCCTTCTTAATGCAACACCCTTTTAAAATATAGCAACGGCTTCTTTGCAGAAAGTCGACCCTGTTCTAAGTTTTAACAATTTGTATTAGTGTTGTTACAATTATAAATTATTTTGTTTCCACATTTAAAAATATTTGTCCTAAATTAACTTTTATTTTCTTAAACTTGGTGTTATGTGTGGGCCTATTTATGGGTATATGTGCACATTTGTGGGTATATGTAAGAGCCCTCAGAGGCCAGAACAAGAAGTTGAAAAATCTGCTGAATCTGAAGGCGTTCTGGATGGTTTTGATCTACCAAACTGCAAGTGCTAGGAGCCAAACTTGGGTCCTTTGGAAGACCAGGATGCTATACTTAACCACTTAGCTATTGTTCTAGGCCTGTAAATCAACATTGTAAGACTCCCCCATCCACCCACCCACTCTTGTTGTCTGTCATCTTAGTCACTGCTCTAGGGTTGTGAAGAGACACCATGACCAAGGGAATTATTATAAGGAAGCATTTAATTGAAAGCTTGCTTACAGTTTCAGAGGGTTCGAAGGTTACTCCATTAGCTTGGTGGGGGGCATGGGGGCACCCCATGCAGGTGAGGTTCTAGAGCAGCAGCCGAGAGCTTTACACCCTGACCCTCGGGCAGAGGGAGAGACTGGACCCAGTGTGGCCTGTTGAAACCTCAACATCCACTCTCAACAGCCCACTTTCCCCCAAGAAGGACACACTTCCTCTATAGATAACACCTACTAATCCTTCCAAACTGGGAACTAAGCAAACAAATATATGAGCCTATTGGAGACATTGTTTCTCAAACCACTACAACTGTCTTTCTGTGAACATAGTTTCATAGAAGAGCGTAAAATGCGTTGGGAATTAAGTTGAACTCTTACATAGCATTCAAGTTCGCTTCTCTGGTGCTATGAGAAAATCACAACCACAGTGAAAGGGTTTGTTTCATATTGTACTTGATTTTTTTTCCCTAAGAGTGGTATGTCTATTCATAGTCAGTACCCCAGATTAAAAGGACTACTGTGGGTGTCGATGTAGCCCAAGTGTTTTGCACCTGAGAGATGAAGCAAACAGCGAGAAATATGACTCTCATGCCCCAACTCTGTTTCTTGCTCTCCACTGAATGAAATCATCCCCTTCTACATCCCAAACCTGTTAGTGATAAAATAGTTTTGGCCTGCCTCAGAGCCTTAGGGTTTACGTATTTCCAGATGTCTTGATTGTTTCTACAACTGCCTCTCAAGTCACCGTTCCCACCGCAGTTGCTGCTGCCATTTAGTATCCGGCAAGAATTTGCAGATCTTTCTCAGACGGACAGGCTTATAGCTACACGGGCTTTTCCGGCTGTTCTATGTGCATTTGCACAAAGTGTGCTTAACAAAGCCCACACGTGTCAACCATTTTATTGTTGAAATGTTCTTACACGTATAAAAATCTCCAGTGTTTGTATCAGGTCATCATTGCACAGTCCAGACCCAGTGGCTAATTTATGACAAGAGAACACTTGGAATGACTAGTATATTAATTAATGATTGTAGTGTCTATTCCATGAAAATTAGATATCCCCATTTGGCTTACAATAACCACTGTGCTTACAGTCCATCAGCTTAAAGTTCAGTCTAGACTTATTTGAGGAAGGACTGTTGTCCGCAGTGATGTTGACAATGCCTACAACCATTTATATATCTTCCTGAACTGATATCTTCTGTAATTTAAAGAGCTGCTAAACAATACTGTCTTCTCAGTTTAACTTAAAAATACTAGATTTTGCTAATCTAGGTGATACATGAGTATTCATATGTTTTCATCTTTCCTGGAATTTCTCAGACTTATTATAATAGTTTCACCATGTGTCTCCTTTTTCATTCCTGGATTATACCTGTTTTATCTCTGTTTTGGCCATCACAAATCACAATTGCACCACAATTGGTTATGCTTAAATGACTCTAGAATCCTTAAAAATTACTTGGGGAAATATCAAAACTTTGTAGAAAGTGTGAAATACTTTGAAATCTTTCTTAACTTACATACATGTATGATATACATGAACAGATTAATACATTAATATTAATATATGACACAAATACATGTAAATAAGTAATATAATATACACAAATATATTTATGTATAATATATTAATGACATATAAATAATGTACTAGTACATGACCATATATTAACATTCATATGTAATACGTACATGAATACATATTCATGAAATACCTTGAAATCTTTTTTAGCATATATGTATGATATACGTGAACATATATATATATATATATGTGTGTGTGTGTGTGTGTATCATGTGTCAGGCTTAGTAGTATAACATATATATATATATGTGTGTGTGTGTGTGTATGAGTGTGTGTGTATCATGTGTCAGGCTTAGTAGTATAACATATATATATGTGTGTGTGTGTGTGTGTGTGTGTGTGTGTATCATGTGTCAGGCTTAGTAGTATAACAGGGAAACAAGCAAGTGGGAGATATATGAGATATGTCAATAACTGCCATGCTTGTGAGATCCAAAATCGGGACATTTTTAAGTGGTGCAATGAACAATCCAGATCATGAAAGAGTGCAGAATTTGAGAGTAATAAATTCTATAGAAAAAAAATGTTCGTGGTTTTCATTGAATGGTACTCTTTAGTCTAGAAACTTAGGTAAATAACTAAACCAAATGGTTCGTAAATTTAGCTGCCTCGTGGCCACTTTTTCTTGTTGACAATCCCCGTCAGCGCTTCTCTTCTTAATCTTCATAGTTGTAGTCACAGAATCAATGCGTTTCTGTCCTCTTAATCATGATTTGGCATAAGTCGTTCCCTGAGGTGCTGCTCTCCTGTTAAATGGACTTTCATTAGTCCTATAACAGGATTAACCTAGCTGTATCCTATGAGGTAATTAACTGTTTCAGTAAATAAAATTCTATTTGAGTACTACCACAAATACCTGTTTCTGTATTATCTGTCGGTTATTTTGAGTTACATAACGCAGATGAGTATTTGCTGCACACTGTAGGGCCTGCAACCTTGTGCATTAAAACACTACGAATAAAAACAAATAAATATTCAATAAAGAAATAGAATGAACACATTTGTAAAAGCCAAATTTCATTTAAAAGTTTAAAACAATAATGCATGTATATTGAAATTAATGAAGAAATGGTTGGATGCGTGCCATCATACAACAAAGAACGTCATAGGCCAATATTTACAATATGATGCCACTTACATGAATAACACGTTCAGATGCAATGTTTATGAAACTGGAAGTTCAGAGACAGGGTGAGTTCTGCATCCACTTGTCTGTTCAACTACTATCACATCCTTACTATACATGAGTGCAAGCCAGGGATGATTTTTGATTTTAAAATGTGTTAGGGATAATAACAATAGCACAAGTACTCCCAGACTTAATTTTATTTTCTCTTCCTTCGTTCCTTCCTCTTTTTATTTCTTCTTTCCGTTTTTTTTTTTTTCTTCATGGTCTCACTATGTATATATGTATCCCTTACTGGCCTGAAATGTGCTCTATCTGCCTCTATCTTCTGAGTACTAGAATTAAAAGTATACACCACCATGCCCAATACCATTTAAAAAAAAAAGTAACTGTAAAAACCATAGCCATATAATTGTTCTTGCTTTTCCTTTCAGAGCGTATACTACTTAATAATTTGCATGAGATATTTGACAGTTGGTTATAAAATATGGCTGTGTTAGATTATTTTGCCAAACTAAAGGCGTTTGTGAATGTTCTGAGTATAATTATTTTAGCCATGATGTGGAGGAGGTTATGTATATTGTGTACTTTTCACTTATATTATTTTCAAATTGCAGTGGGCTTATCAGGATGTCATCTGGTTGCAAGCCAAGGAACATCTGTAAGTCATTAGGGAGGAAAATATTAGATAATCAAAGTGCCTTTAAGAGATACTGGTGTGATGCATAATGAGGCGATAAGTACTGACTCAGTGGCTACCTTTTCTGAGAAATATCAACATTGTGGTGGTAGGGGCGTGGGGTGGGAGTGATTGCCTCCCCTTGGGGACATTTAAAAATGTCAGGAACCATTTTCTTTGCCACAACTTGGAAGAGTAGGATGGAGAAAGGTGCTACTGTCATCACATGGAGCACGAGGAGGAAAGTGATAAACACTGTAAAGCACAGGCTTCTCCACCCATCCCCACCCACCCACACACAAAGTGTTACCCAGTGCCAAAGGTGAATGGGTCAGAGGCCGAGAAACTCTTACTAAGTGAATATCAATGTGAAAACAGCCAACCTTGAGTTCTCTGCTTGAAGACCAAGACAGAAGATGTAACTAACACAAAAAATATTAGTGTGCTTAAGAAATTGAGAGGCATCCATTCGATTGGCTCGCAGGAGAAGCAAGAGTGGAAGTCAGACACAGATTTTGTGGACCACTGTAAGAAATTCGGATGCCTTACAAAGGCAAAACGAGAGTCTTGCTATGAATAACAGCATGACCTATTATTTCAAACATCACTTCACGGACCGCTTGTACCACATCTGTTTTTGTGAATTAAAAAAAATCAATACAAAATATTTAGATCATATTCTTTCCCTTCCTCCAACTCTTCCAAAACCTTTCCCCCTTCCTTCCTGCCCCCCCAACTTTATGGCCTTTGCCCCCCCCCCCAAAATATCTTTTATTGTTTTTAGTTTATCTATACTCACAACTCTTTAGCCAATATCTCTTAGGCCTGCTCAGTATTCGTAATTTTTTGTTCGGTAATTGTATGGCAGTTTCTGACTGAGGGTCTACCAAGTAAACAGGAATTCAAGTGGTCCTCTGATAATTATTTCATGTAAAATTAAAGAGAATTTGATTCTTTTAATCCCCATTTCCTTGATGGTACTATGACTAGAAGGCTACTAATGAGCAGAAAACTATTAATAAATTTAAACAATGCAAAATATATGTATATTTATGTCTATTTTTATAATAAATAAATCATTGTTCACTAGTAAAGTGTACATGATGATAAAATTCTACACAAAGTATCAGGCACAATGGATTCTGTTAATCTACTCCCTGTACATAAAATTGTAGAAAATCCTAAATTTAGACTAGCATATTTTGTTGTTTTATTCTGAAACTAATATCTAACCATCCCACCAAACATTTTTCAGATACCCATTTATAGTTGTTAGTCAAGTTTTGTATTTGCAGACGCTGGATACTTAAAGAATGTAAGATAATTGCTTTGAAGTCTGAAACAAAACAAACAAAACAAAACAACACCAAAACATACCCCCCTCTCCAGTAGGCACCCTTACCCATGACAGGTCAGGTTCCATGGCCAGCAGTTTGTCACCCACGGTAATCTTCATGTTTGATGGTGGCATTCTTTGTGAGCATCAAAGTTCTACAGGAATGAAAGAAAATGAGTGAGACACTGGTTCATCTGAGACAGGAGCATGCAAGGGGATGTGGAACTCCTAGCCTCTAATCAAAGGACTGATCACTTGTCCTCCAAAGGACTCACGGCATTTCCCCACCTTTCCCCCAGTGCTGAAATGAACAGAAGGCTTGTGGAGGGGTGAATCGGAGAGATTAAAGCCCTTTATTTCTACATCGTACAGTTAGTGCAGCTCGGGCACTTCATTCAGTTGTCATCCAACTGAGAAGTTTATTCCGTGGAAGCGGTAACCAAATTCACCTTGACACCTGATTTGTCATGGAAGATAAAACAAAATCTAACATTGTTTGGATCAGTTTTAAAAAAAAACCTGGTTTAAGGAGGGTCTCTGTCGTCTTTTTTTTTTTTTTTTTTTTTTTTTTTTTTTTTTTTTTTTTTTTTTTTATCCTTCCTGGCTTACAAAATTATACTCCACTACAATTCCATGAGCAACGATGACAGCATATGAAATTTCTTCCCTTGCAAACCTGATTATCTAGTGTTCCCCTAGGAATTTCTTTGATGTTGTACTGTGTGAAGGATGGTTAGAAAGGTTCAAAAGCAGAGAAGGTTCTTAACATCTAATACCTTAGAAAGGCAATGCTACACCGTAGAAAATAACAGAATAACTTTTTATAAAGTCTTGTTTCAGTTTTTTCCCCTTTCTTTCTTTCTTTCTTTCTTTCTTTCTTTCTTTCTTTCTTTCTTTCTTCAGAGAAGTTCAGTCTTTATAGCTAATACTTCCAGCACACCAATGGTTTAGCTATTCTATCTTCCTTTGTCAGTGAAATTCAATAAGCTCAAATCCATTGCCTATGGGCTAGAAGATAGTTTTACACTCAGGTTTATGATACACTGTGAACATATATCCATATCCTTAACAGCTGCATCATACATCGTACGCCAAATGATATAACAGAAGAGATGCGAATGATGTGATTGAGCTGCTGGAGGTTCTCAACGCCATAGGGAGCTATATCATAAAATTATTGTAGCTTATTTTAATCGGAGATATCTAGATTTGTGAATTCAAGATGGCTGTCAGTATATACTCCACAAAAGTACTTGCTGAATTATTACTGTATCAGTTTTAAAACACTTAATTACATTGTATAATGTGAAATTTTCAACCAACCATGCAGTAGTCTGGCCAGTGGAGGATACAAAGTAACTTCTGAGGGTTACAAGGCTATAAACCTGGGAAAAGATGTCATTCACTCTTCATTTCCATAAAGTATTGGTTGATTTTCTTTTTTTCTCCTAGAGGTGTATGGATGATTTCTTTTTCTCATTATCCCTGTATAAATATTCTACACCACTTACCTAAATGAGACACATTCTTTCTTTTGTGTATCTCTCTCTCCTTGCTTCCTTCATACCCCAATTTTGGTCTTTGAAAAGGACATTTGTAATATGTTCTCTGCAGCCTTAGTTAGATTATAGCTGAAGAGCATTCCCACCTATATTTTGGAGCTGAATTAAATAAGACTGCTACTGCTTGAATGTGTATCTCTCCAGAATCCACATTTTGAGAATTAAAATTCAGAGTTAGTTATTGTATTCAGAGGTACGTGCCTAGAGAAATGAGTAGGTTCCAGTTGCTATGTCCCATGGATGGATGAATATTCCTAAAAATTATAGCAGTGTCATCCAGTGTATCAGGATAAAAACAACAACAACAACAACAACAACAAATCAAGTAATATTAGACCTCTCTGAAGGTCAACAGAGAGGATTTGGGGATTATCTACCATTCAGAATAATCTTTACCCCGATTTCCTCCATTGCTAATGTGCGGAACTGAAAATTCCCTGTGTGCAATGTGACTTCTCTGCAAAAGAGCCGTAAAAAGCTCTGGCCACCAAAAAAAAGCTCTTGATTTCAATGAATGAAATAAAGAAAAAGAATTTTGAGATCTTAGGGCAGGAATCGTTGGAACGCACTTTCAGATTACACAGTCATGACTGGCTTTTGGAGTAAATTCTTTGGTTCCCTTTGTCATCAGCCCATAATATGATATTTTAAAAATAACAGCTCCATTTGGAAGGTCTGCTGACATCACAAGCCATCAGGGCAGAGGATGGAAATAAGATACCCACTTCACTCCGCTTCCTCTTACTGATTTCATGCAGTGACCTTGCAGTTATTAGATATGGGCCCACTTGCACTCTCAGACCTCAGGCAACCCCCGTTTTAAAAGTAATCATTTACTCCCCAACATTTCTACTAAAATTTGATGCTTAAAGATCACTTAATGGAGGCAACCAATTTATCCCTGTCCCTTGGGTGGTCCCTAGGGGCATTTTTTTTTCTGTTTCAATACAATTACAAAACGCTTCCAGGCTTCATGAACTTGGTTATACAAGAAGGTTATGCCAACAAAGACTGTTTTCTTTGGAAAATTGTAACAAAGTGCTGACCTTCCTTAAGTATACAGCAATCTGAAAAGCCTAAAAGCCCAGATGCTTAACACTGTGAGAACCGAAGCCAAATTCTAGAAGCAGAAGCATGAGTTACGTAAAGCATAGCATACCACGAACCAAGAAAAGAAGGAACCTAACTCTACCTCACTTGTTTCTTTCCCTGTAGTCTGGATTCAAAGCAAAAGTTCTTTTGCTAATTCTAAGGTATCTTCAGGAGACTATGGGCAAGGGATGGTTTTCTTTTCGTCTCAAACTTGAGCAAAGCAAAGGAAATGGGGCCAAGCCAGGATGACTCTGGAGCACAGTGAGGAACAAGAGCTCATTCGATGTCAAGAACATAGCCCCTGCGTTAACCATCAAGTGTCTCCATCAGATGTCCAGCTACATGACCCAAGACGGCCGAGGAATGCACGTGACAGCATACAAGGGGCACGGCCTCCCATCTGGCACTGTCCATTTCAGGACACACACATATGATAACAATTACTGAATAAAGTGTTTCCTAAGCATGAGGATCCACGTCCAGGATGGTTTTCACCGAGAGTGGGTAGAAAATTAAGAGGGGGCAGTCTGCGATAAGAAACACCCACAGAGCTGATTGCTGACAGCAGCGACATCTACCCACTGGGATGAAAAGGAAGTCCCAGGATGCACTGAACACTCACCTCCACAACCCACAGCCATATCCCACTTTTATCCTTTCCATTTTAGGCTCTGCTGTGGCTGATCTGAAGATACATACAACAGAACGAACCTTCTGCTTGACTCCCATGAGCATCACAGCACCTCTGTGAAAACAAGCAACCCGGGCAATACAGTCAGGAAGAGCCTTCAGCCACAAAGCCAGTATTTGTGCGACACTGCTTTCTCTATGCACAGATTTTACTGAAAGTTTTTATACATATTGCATCAGGCTAGAACTACACCAAGGAGTGTTCTGCTGTCTACACAATTGTTTCCTTGTTAATGAGTATATTTATTCTAATTTCTACTCTATATTTTCCCCACTTTTACATTTGACTTGCAGAGTGTGAATTGTGTCACTAGTGTAGAGTATATTTTCACATTGGAGAATGCTCTGAGGGTACATCTTGAAAAATAAATTGCCTCTGGGTGCATTCACACCAGGTAATCATAAAGAACAATAAATGGAAAAATGAATTGTTCTTCTCTGTTGCTTCAGTTCCCTATTGAGTAAAGTTTTCTTCATATTGAAAACATGAGAGAGAGAGAGAGAGAGAGAGAGAGAGAGAGAGAGAGAGAGAGAGAAACACCGATAAGTGAGCATTACAGTTTCACTGATTCTGGTGTTAATTATCTACCCTTTAAGAGAGGTCAAGTTCGTAAGGAGCTTGGGGAATTGCGAAACATATTGCTAAATATCTTTTAGCCCAAAAAAACTTGCAGAGAGATAGTAGGAGACTGAAAGTAAATACCATAATTATTGACAAAAAGTGAGAGTATAAGTTTAATTGTAACTTTTAAAATCTGGAAATCAAGTAACTTGTCATTGACGAAAGCCTTGGTCTTAGCACAAATGCATGTGCACTCACACATTTATCTCATATCTTTCCTCGCAGTGATTTTGGAACCTGCTGTAATGTTGCTACAGCCTGGAGTGAGAGAGCAGCTCTCCTGGAACTTGTGAACCGTGGGGCTCTGGGAAAGAGGAAGAAAGCTGATGGATCCAGGGCTGTGCCCCTCAGCTTCAGCTTTGGGTAGGTAGGACCTACATTCCACAGAGTACATTGTAGTCAGGTGGTAATGCAGGAAGGTTATGACCTTCCTCCAGCAGTGGAAAGTATTTGAAAACAAAAATACTCTTACCACATTTCAATGCTATCGTTAAAGGTACATATTTTGAATACATCTTCTCTATTAGGCATTCCGTTAAGTTTTGGAGATTTAACTGGAATCTGAATTGGAATCATTTAAGTGGACTTAAGCTGAAACACAGTTTGTAACTCGGATGCTATGTTCTAGAATGATTGTATATTATAAACCAAAAGTAATTACGTTCACAATTCATGTGAAAAGGTAGTAAAGATAATTCAAAGACACATCAGTCTTGCATTTGGAAAATAATTTTGGAGCTACTAAACACTATGGTCTATGATCTCCTGGAGACAAACAACTACAGATATTAATGACAAGTATTAAGGGATGGAGAGCTTGCGGTAAGTTCCCTATCACTTTAAGCTTCTCAATGATGTCTCAAAGGGCCCAGCAACTATAACGCAGTATTTTAGAAAATGCCTTTGGATGCCTTAAGGTGCTGTACAAATGCAGCACTTCAAATTGTAATTGATTTCTCCATTAGAAAACAAGCAGTGCCAGGCAAATGCCTTTTAACTTTTAGGTTGAAATAAACAGATCACATTTTCCTACGTCAGAGAATATTTGGCTTTCTATATGGGATAACACTCTTGCAAAGATGGTGACAGCTCCTAAAACCCAATTAACTTTCTGGAAAAAAAAATACAGCGATCACCAGCTCCACATATAGAAGATACTGGCAAGGATACTGGCTGCCCAGGAAATACATGGATTATGACACAGTGGGTGGGCAGGTGAATCCGTCTTCAGGAAACTGGCTTAAACGCTACAAATGCTACTGTGCTGAGTCTTGAGTGTGTAGAGCCTGTCTGTCTGTTACTAAACACGAGCGACTGGATTTAGGAGACAATTAGGAGAGAGACGTCCAAGGGGTCACCTGATTTTGTTTCAAAAGACAAATTAATCATAAAACACTTATAAACACACAAGAGAAGAAATATTTGCTTCTCGGAGTTTCCATAGTACTTTCCAGCATGATGAAAGCTAGACAGTAGAGATGAAACTTCAGTATGAGTATGGTTTCTTCGCGGTCTATCACTCATGGTGATAGCTGAGATTCAGCATCAAGTTCCAAAGGGCAATGGTGGTAACCCAATGGGAAGTCTTAGCCTTTGGTGTCTAGTAGGTGCACTGTTGGCCAACAATAAAGGAACTTCATTTTAATACTCTCTCATCTCTCTCTCTCTCTCTCTCTCTTCCTCTCTCTCTCTCTCTTTCCCTATCTCTCTCCCTCTCTCTCTCTCTTTCCCTCTCTCTCTCCCTCTCTCTCTCTCTCTCTTTCCCTCCCTCTCTCCCTCCCTCTCTCTCTCTCTCCCTCCCTCCCTCTCTCCCCCCCTCTCTCTCTCTCTCCCTCCCTCGCTGTCTCTCTCTCTCTCCCCCCCTCTCTCTGTGTGTGTGTGTGTGTGTGTGTGTGTATGTGTGTGTGTGTGTTTAGGAAGCTTTTACTGTAATAAGTTGCCATATGGCTTTTTCTAAAGATCTGCAGTGTTATTTAAACCTCCTTGTATTCACTACATGACCCTGCTCTACCCTCATTTTCCACCAGTTTGCACTCCCACACGCAGTAAATGAGTTTCCTCTCTCCTCACACCAATGTCAACATCTGTCGTCCTTTTGGATTTATCAGTATCTGCCATCCTAATTGGGGTAAGATGAAATCTGAAATTAGTATTAATCTGCATTTCTCTGATGGCTCGGGATGTTGAATATTTTAAAATATTTCTCAGCTGTTTGTATTCCACCTTTTTTATTTTTAAAAGTTCTTTTATACAGACTCTAGTTTTCCTTTTTTAAATTTGAGAACTTTTTAATAGTTTGAAATTTTTATGTGTGAGTACTGCACACTGTTTTTTTTTTTACATAATTTAAGAACCTCCGTTTAATTCAATGTTCTGACTTTAAATTGGTTGTTTATTTTCTTGATGCTTAGTTTTTTGAGATTCTATTATATATTTATATTCTAACTTTATTAGATGTGTAGCTGGTAAGCACGTTTTCCCATTTTGTGTGCAGTTCTTTACTGGAGTGATGGTGTTTTTGCTGTAAAGAAAAAAATGTTTAGTTTTATGATGGCTTCTTCATTAACTAATTGTCTTAATGCCAGCATTATTAGGGTTCTGGTCAGAAAGTCCTTACTTGTGCCAGTGAGTTCAAGTCTGCTCCCTATTGTTTCTCCCCCATCAAACCGAGTTTATCATGTCTTATGTCAAGGCCCTTGATCCATTGGGAGTTGAGTTTTATGAAGGTAAGAGATAAAGACTGTGTTATAGTCAACTACATGTAGCCATCTAGTTTGACCAGTACCACTGGTTGATGCTGCTGCCTTCTCTTGGCTGTGAATGGTTGGTCTTTTTGGCTAAAATGGAGTGACTTTTCTTACAGAAGACCAGTTTTCTCTAGTACCAGTACTCATGCTGACAAAACAGAAGGCAACCAGCAATCTGGTCAAACTGTGTGGCCTATATATCATTGTGATGACTAGCACGGCAAGATATGTCTGGGAGTTCAACAGTGGTACCTTGTGATACGCCTGAGGACACAATAATGATACTATATGATATGCCTGGGGTGCAGTAGTGGTTTTCTACCTTGAGGATAACCAGCAGTGTTCTTCTGATTGGACTCAGAGCTAGCTCAACAGGAAGGAAATCATGTCAAAGACTGGAAACCTAGCTAAGATTGAAGGGCTAGTGAGGTTCTATAATTTTATTTTATTTTTTCTTTTTTTAATTAATTTATTCTTGTTACATCTCAATGGTTATCCCATCCCTTGTATCCTCCCATTCTTCTCTCCTTCCCATTTTCCCCTTATTCCCCTCCCCTATGGCAGTTCCTGAGGGGGATTACCTCCCCCTGTATATGCTCATAGGGTATCAAGTCTCTTCTTGGTAACCTGCTGTCCTTCCTCTGAGTGCCACCAGGTCTCCCCCTCCAGGGGATATGGTCAAATGTGAGGCACCAGAGTACATGAGAAAGTCATATCCCACTCTCCACTCAAGTGTGGAGACTGTTATGACCATTGGCTAGAGCTGGGTAGGGGTTTAAAGCTTACTGCCTGTATTGGTACATATACACTATGGAATACTACTCAGCTATTAAAAACAAGGAATTTCCAAAATTTGTGGACAAATGGATTGAGCTAGAAATGATCATAATGAGTGAGTTAACCCAGAAGCAGAAAGACTCAAATGGTATATACTCACTTATATCTGCATACTAGCCCAAGGGGCATGTCCCACGAAAGCCTTCCCTTACCAGGAAACAGGGACAGAGGGGAGGACATCCTATTGGGACTCTAGATGAGAGAAGCATGGGAGAATAGCAAAGTAGAAGGATCCAGTGGGTCCTAGAAACCTACAAGTAGAACATTATGATAGGCAGATTTTGGCCAAGGGGTCCCGCTCAAACTGAGGCACCAGCCAAGGTCCTATAATTTTAGACGAAAGCCCAATACTACTTTTTTTAGACCAATATAATTCCTAAACGTACTTTACCCTGACACCCACAGAAAAGCGTAGCTCTCACCGTTCATTAATGCAAGTTGGTCTTTTAAGCAGACAAAGACCACAGATAACTCCAAATGGTCAGGATACAGAGCAACTGACATTGTTACACTCAGTCCCATCGGTGCAACTACAGCGCAGATCCTGCACCCAAGGGTGAAGGAGCACCACAGAAGAGGAGACAGAAAGGAACGGGAAGTCGGCTGTGAAATTGTGCCCTCTAGAAGTGACAGGAGTTCTATAGCCACACTACTATAACAGATAGATGCCTAAACAAGGCACAAACAATGATTACACTAATAGGCATGTTATGGTGGAAGAGAGAAATCTCAAGGAGCCCTGCTCCTAGACTAAGGACTGTAGACCGTTAAGGTTTGTTGAGAGAAGGGGAGATCTGCCAGAAGAAGAAAAGAATGTATTCCTTTTTTTTTTTTTTACCCAATCAAGTAAATTCAACTCTCTGCAAGTTATAAAGTTAGAAAATTGTACCTCAGCCTCCTCAGATCTAGTACTTGATACATTACCTCCTTGGCTACTAGAATACATGTCACTGCTGTATACTAATATTCTTGGGGGTCATTTTAAAAAATTGGTCTATATTTATTATACATACATAGTGTTGTGTTGACAACAGACACAATTTCTTTCATTTATATCACTTTTACTGTATTCATCTTCATTCTTTCCCTGTTATTTCTCTCCTCATTATTTGATTTCATGTATTAATAAATTTTACAGTGGGACTGTATGGGTTTGAAGCTATCTTTACTTGGTGTTACCCATGCACCACATACGAATACCTTAATCTTCATTGTCCTGAGATATCGATCTCCAAGAATTGGATTCACAAGGCTAATTGAGGAGGTAAAAATCATACTCAAAATAATTTACATATAATGGTTAATGTAGTTATGACTCAATAACTTCATAGTTTTTCTCCACTTACACAAGCTACAGTCATCTGGGAAGAGGAAGTCTCAAAGGTTTCTTCCATCATATTGGCCTGAAGTTAATTATAAGCATTTTTTTTTTTATTAATAGTTGATGTGGACAGGACCAGCTCACTATGAGCAATGCTGACACGGGGAAAGTGTTCCTTAAGTAGGGAAGAAAGCAGGGTGACTAAGCCATGGGGAGCAAGGCAGTGAGCAGAGTGCCTCTGTGTCTGGTTTCAGTTCTTGCCCCCAAGTTCCTGCACTGAGTACCTGCCTTGATTCCCCTTCAAGACAGACTGTAAGCTGTAAGGCAAAAATAAGCTCTTTCCTCCCCCAGTTTTCTTTCGGTTGTAGTGTTTATCACGGCAATAGAAAGTAATGACACCTAGCTTCCTGCTGGATAATGATAGTAATACACTATTGTATTTTCAGATGGAACCCCCCCCCCACCCGAAGTAACCGACTTGCTTTACACAAACCAGAAACAAGTGGCAGGGAGCCATTAACAATACATTATCTTAAATATAATATTTAAGATCCATGCTTATATTATTTGGCTCCCACTTGAACTGTAGGCCTGGCATTTAGTCCAACAAATTTCACAGCACTTTGCATTTACTCAGTGAACACTAGCCTTTTTCTGTAAGCAGAAAAGCAAATATTTAGAAAAATCCATCTTATGTTCCCCCCCACTGAAATAATTCCATATGGAATGTGTGTGTGGAAATAGAATTAACCAGTTAAACTCACAGGAATTCAGGAAGCTCAGTGCCAAACACAGAATGGTAAGAGTGCAGCTTTCTATTCTCGAGGCTAAGTTTCAAAAAGAGACTGCACTATGATTGAACATAAGAATTAGCCCCAGGGCTTTCTGAAACTCCACCCAGGCTCAGACCACACCTAAGGCCACTTGCCTTGGCATTAGTGATATAAAATGCTCCTAATACGATCCCAACATGCATCCAGGACAGATGACTTGTTATAAGATAGCTTAGATCTTGCTTATCTCAAGCGTATTTTACAACAAGTATTTGAGATTTTGTGACAAAACAATTAAAACGTGTTTCAAAAAGGAAAAGTCCCCAACTGAATATTTTAGAATCAGTCCTTTCATAAACGCTTGATGCAAAATGTAAAGGTATTCAATTTTTTTTCCCCAGGGAATAATTGGTGGGCAGTAAGGTGATTTTAATACAGGTTTCACGTGACGTCAGCTTCACCTGGTGCCACTACTTTCAGAGATGACGAAGTCATCTGCTTCCATTTTTTCTGCTGATAAAAACCTTATGTCAGAAGTGGGTCTTGAGAGCTTGCGCTTCATTTCGCCATAAACATAGAAAATGACAAGAAATTCTGGTGGGTGTTTAAAAGCTAAACCACTATGGGCTGCTTTCATTGGCCCCAGTGCAAGTATATAAGGATTCGCCTGTGCCCTTGGTATCTGATCGGCCGCCGTCAAAGGCTCTGAAGGACGCCTGCAAGTGCTGAGGACTCCATCTGCCGCTGGTTATCTCGGCTGGTTTTAGGAGAGTGCTAATGAGGCCAAGGTTGTGGGTTTGGCCAGTTAAATTCCTCTGTTCCAGAGCCACAGACTTATTGTTAGCCTTAGCCCGCTGTCCCCAGATCGGTGCCCTTAGTCACAAAGACTGGGTGAGAAAGTACAGATGAACCAGTTAAGACCATCACTACAGCTGCAAAAATGACCCCAAGCATGACTGACCAAGAATGAACATTCTGCACCGCGTGCCGCTGCAAAGTCTAGCATGCTACTCTGTTCACGGTCGCTCTCCCTGGAAGCCAGTTCAGTACACTGAGAGGTGGCGGCACCACCATGTTCTATGCTACGGCCCAAGGTAGCTTGTGATCTTTGTGTCCTAGAGATATATATGTGCCAAGGAATGTGCTAGGAATAGTGATTATAGTCGTTTCGCATACAGTGTCATTAAAACAGAGAGGACATCAGTCATGTTTTACTCTCTCCCCTCTCTCTTAGGCTGAGATTAAGAGATTAAACAGCTTCAGGGATAAATTCAGAAAACGACTTTTGATCTACCTATTATGGCCAAACTTCCGAATGCCACTTTTTAGATGTATTTATTTATTAAGTGTACAGTGTTGTGCTTGCATGTACTCCTGCACACACACCAGCAGGGGCACCAGATCACATCATAGATGGTTGTGAGCCACCTTGTGGTTGCTGGGAATTGAACTCAGGACCGATGGAAGAGCAGCCAGCGATCTTCACCTCTGAGCCTTCTCTGCAGGCCCAGAATTTCATTTTTTTTTTTTTTTTTTTTTTAAGATCGAGATTTAGTTCGATGTCTTTTTTGTTTTACAGGACTCTCTTCTCTTTGACTCTCTAGTACTGTGTGGAATTTAACCACCATCTTATGAAACGGGTCAGCTCTACCACAGTGGAAAGAAGTTCCACATAGCCAGCTGAGTGCAAGGAGCTGCTAATACTCCAGATACTTACTCATGTTATTTTACTAACAATTTCAAATCCTATAATTCATATAGAACATATTATGTTTTATACCACACAAATACTCAGATATGTTTGTGTGTGTGTGTGTGTGTGTGTGTGTGTGTGTGTGTGTTTGGGGTGGAGTTCTGTGTATAAAATTTTTTAAAATCAAGATATTTATTAACTTTGAAAATTCCCTTAAAATAAATATGCTCTATAGTTTCTAAAAGTTGAACATATTGATACATCTTTGCAAAATTCTTAATAAAACATATATGAACATCAAGCGGCAATGAGCTATCATTATGTCTATTCATAATTCTAAAGTAAGAACCAATGAAGTTTCTATAAGAATGACTCCAAAGAAGTTGGGCTCTGATACTTTGCCATCTTCTAGCGGTTGCATTTGTAAAATAAAGAAATCTAGCTGAGCCAGTTGGTTACTATTACGCATGCCCAATTCACAATGCTTTCTCTACCGAATTTTTGTTTAGTTTTGATGATGTGCTCACAATGTTAACTGGGAAATGAAAACTGAGAGCATATAGTGGAAAATATGTTTGCAGCTTGGTATACAATCCTACTTTAAAATAAGCATAAACATAGTGCGTTTTAAGGTTAACTGTATTTTAAGTTTTGAGAAAAAGCATGAGCTCATTAAAGTTATCGGGATTTTAGAATTTTATTTTTGAACGGCTCACTTTCATCACTTGCGTTTATTATAGAATATCTTTATGAAGATTACACTACGATTGGATATCTGCTCATGATAGACTCCTTTCCTTCTATGAGCTACAGCACCTGATGCAACAGAGCACACGACCCGAATTCTATGCTACACATATGTATAGAGACAATGACAGCCTAAGCTGTGCCATGGACTATGGTGCAGAGACCTTGTGAATGATGATGCTTGAGCTGTATATCTTATTTTACGTTAAGAAACAAATTTAGGCTCATGTGCTGTGAAATCGTCGCTGAATTCTTACAACAAACCGCTCATCTTTTTTTGCGATAGTAGGTCAGCTCCTAACGGGTGGAGCACACAGTTACACTGTGGTTTGTCTATGTGACGATTACCAATCGTTTATGAGAATGTTTAAAAGGGCCTGTGCATCTGGTCAAGCGATCATTCCCTGATTAATAAAGACCTGCGCTTTACAGAAAATACCTTCTCAGCAGCTTCTCCCATGGGGGAAAAAAAATCCAGTTTCTCTGAGATGTACCTTCTAATGTTGAGTTGACTGCAGGTCTGAGAAGAGTCTACACTGAGCAGACGTTCAGCGTCTGTATGCACGATTTCCAGCTTAGCGGGCAGCTCCCTTCTGCTTCAGTGCTCAGGTGAAGTCTTTCCATCTTTCCTCTTATTTCACACGTCTTCCAAACTACGCTTCAATACGGCACTGGACTTAGCAATCACACTCACAAGCCAGTTGTAGATCTGAACTTCACAGTGAAACATGAGATTCTGAAATTTATACATCCCACCACACATTCATAAGCACCCACAGTTTGAGGCATCCAGAACTGAATTTCTCATTATTTTCATAAGCATCCTTGTCTCTTTTTTCTCTTCCCTCTTTAGCCCACACCTGTTAAACGAGCCTCCCATGTAAGTAACTATGGCATTTAGGACACCTGGTGTCGTCAATCAAGCTGTTTGTTCTTTATTTCTTACCACAGACATTCCTCCAGATTCTATCTCCATTAGTGGGGTATATTTCTCCACTTTGTCATCCTTAACGTCTAATATTAAGGATATTAATATTAAGGACACAGAGCAGCTGAAATGGCCTCAAACTTTGGATAATTTCATTGAGTCTGGGAGGCAGTGCCATAAATACGCCCAGACCGTGTAAGACCAGAAGGGTAGATTTCATATAGGCAGAGGGATGATAACTGCTCCATTCACGTTTGCAACCACCTATCAGGTGGCTTCTTAGAGCGACACATTTGATGTAGACATGCCTAGCTGAAATGTGTGCATTGAATATGAAACAGCACCTTTGCGCCAGCATAGGAGAAACTTATCTCTATGCCCCTCCAAAGTACAGCTCAGACCCCACACCATATTATATGTAATTGCATCAAGAGAGCTTCAAGACTTATTTGCCTGTCTGTCTGTATGATCCAAAGCTCATGGCAGAATTCAGAAGCTCAAGAATTTATTAAGATGATAATCATAAACTCTTGTTTCTGCTGAGATGATCTTTAGACAAAAAAGGAAATGCCTTGTAGATAAGAGTGTTAACTTGTATTTTACTTAATTTTACTTTCATCAACATGAATTTGGTAGTAAACTAGGTTCAGATTTGTATGTTAGACCACTAGATGCTACAAGTGCCCCCAGATACTTGTGGAAAGGTTTATGGATTTGTCACTTTTGCTAGAGTGAAGAGGTAGAAGTGAGTCTGTTCCACACTGTGAGAGACAGTAACAATTCTATGCTATAGGACAGTGTGATAATTTATATGAGTTTCTTCGGGGAACAACGTAGTTATCAAAACCAATGGTGAAAAAAACATTGGCAAATAGAATTCTAAGCTAAACAAGGTTACCTTTCAGAGGATTGAGCCTCATCAGGCTTGTCTGGTGCATCAATTTCATAGCATCTGCTTTTAATTTCTGTATGTTCTATTTCCTGGGGAACACGAAATATCCTAAGTGCAACAGAAACTGACCCTTTTGTGTTCGTTTTATTTTTTAACAGCCAGATAGTTATGGCTTCAACTAGAATTTCAAAGATTTATTTTTTTTTTTTATTTTATCTTTCCTGAGTGACAACAAGATGCGATTGTCTAAATACGGTTTTAGAAGTTAAACCTTATTAGTTGGACTTACTGTAATACTTACTTGTGTTAGCTGGCCTTACTATAATACTTACTTGTGTTAATTGCAAATTCATTGTGAAATCTGTAAGTCTGTGCTGGGTCAGGGACCACTAATCTGGAAGGAGGTGGTCATTTGAGCCTCGCCTTAAAGATTATGTAGAGGAGGAGTCAGTGTTGATTAGGGGTGTGGCCCCTGGTAGGCTACCCACGCTCCCTTGAAAGGCCACACATCCAAGAGTTAATTAATGAGCAGCAGAAATTGGAATCATTAGCTTTAAAAAAATAAATGAAGATACAAACTTGTGTGTGTGTAAGGAAGGAGGGTGGATCGGGGAGGTGTTGGGGGCGGGAGTCAAATAAGATCAGAACATCTGGGGGAAACCCTCAAAGAATTAAACTGAAGAAAAAATGTTCAGAAAGTCCATCCAACCAACATTTCAATTCCACTTCTACCTACAAGAATCCAAGCAGTAAGATAACACAAGGGAAAGTGTAACAATAATTAATAAGCAACGGTGCCAAATGCCTCTTGTCGGTAAAGGGGTCCAGGACGAGCGTTGTTCTGAAGGCCCCAACTTTGGTTTTAATTATGTCAAAAGTTTGCTGTGGTCACGCATGCTCCTCCCTTCCTCTAAGCAATTTCTCTGACAAATGTTACTTCCTCAAAGCACTGGTTCTATCAGTCCCTACACATCCGTCCATATTTCACAGGCCTGTCTACTAATGAGCTTTGATTCCATTGGTTCCCATGGTACATACGATTTTCAAATGCTGGTCATGCTTACTGAAAAGGCCATGTGTTTTTTGTCAACTGCTTTCTCTGTGCATTAACAGACAATTTCCTAGATATCTTTGATGACACCAAAGGAAGCTTGGGAGCTCTTGTTGGAAGTTGTGCTTCCAGCTCTTTTCACTGAGTGGATATCTCTTCTTGATACAGTGGAATATCTACTAGTGATTATTGTCCTATTATGCAAAGCCCTGGTAAGAAAAAGACCAAACTTACTATAGTATGGAGGGCAAAAGATATGATTTTCCTTGCATACATTCTTCTTCTTAATGAAGCTTTATCTAAGACTCTGCAGAGGAGTATAGAATGACTCTCAATTAAAATGCCAAATTCAGCTTTTTATAAAAAAAGTAGAATCTGGAACTTTAACCTCAAAACATTTGGCTTTATTGTGCAAGCTGAGAGTTTATATGTACACTATGGTTAGTGGCAACTATGTATTCATAGAATGAAAAATCAATATATATATATTGTTCTAATGCAATTTAAAATTTTATATTTCTTTGAGTCTAAAATCAGAAGTACACTCAAAGTTTAAGATAGTGCACCCACTGCTCACCCCATACCTGATCCCTACTCGTTACTCGTGTTACCACTCCCGTCTTCCACCCAGTTCCCTCGCTCCACCCACTTCTGACATCTGTTTTATTTCCCCTTCTGAGGGAGATTCAGGCGACCTTCCTTGGACCATCCTTGTTACTTAGCTTCTTTGGGTCTTTGGAGTATAGCATGGTTATCCTGTACTTTATGACTAATATCCACTTACAAGTGAGTACATACCATGTTTATCTTTCTGGGTCTGGCTAACCTCACTCAGGACGATCTTTTCTAGTTCTATTCATTTGCCTGCAAATATCATCATGTCCTTGTTTTTAATAGCTGAGTAGTATTCCCTTGTGTAAATGTACCACGGTTTCTTTACCTGTTCTTCAGTTGAGGGACATCAAGATTGTTTCCAGTTTCTGGTTATTAGGAATAAACCTGCTATGAGCATAGTTGAACAAGTGTCCTTGAGGTATGTTGGAGGATCTTTTGAGTATATACCTAGGAATGGTATAGCTGGGTCTTGAGGTAGACCTATTCCCAATTTTCTCAGAAAGCACCAGATTGACTTTCAAAGTGGTTATAGAAGTTTGTACTCCCACCAGCAATGGAAGAGCCTGAAGTAGCCACCTCCTGTTGCCAGAAGGTACTCCCAGTAGAGAGAGGGAAACATCAACCAACCCACAAAACCTTCCACCCAAAATTAGTCCTGCCTCCAACAAGATCTTCAAGGATAAAGATGGAGCAAAGGTTGAGGAAATGGCCAACCAATGACTGGCCCAACTTGAGACCCACCCCTTGTGAGAGAGCCAGTCCCTGGCACTGTTAATGATACTCAGATATGCTTGCAGACAGGAGCCTAGCATAACTGTCTTCTGAGAAGCTTCATGCGGCAGCTGATGAAAACAGATACAGTTATCCACAGTCAAACAGTAGTTCTAACTTGGGGAATGTTGGAGCATGGCCTGGTGCTTTGTATTTGACTGCTAATGATCGCCCCGCCCTAGGTCTGATTGCTGTCTTTAATGAGAAGACATTCAAGTACCCAAAATGATGTTTGTAACCCTTGCCTCCGAGTTATCCCTGACTGGCTGAATGAATGCCCACAACACTTGGGTAGGGAAGGGTGAGGAGGTATGGCCAAAGTTTTTTGAGCTTCCAGGCTAGAAGGATCTCAGGTAGGAAACAGGTACAGGAAGAGAAGGAAATAGCAGATTTGCCATGGGATAGGAAAGAGCCACAGGGGTCAAGGAGGAACTCTGAAGTTTGCATGCAAACAAATGGCTTAGATGAAAAACACAAAAGAACGTATTTTGGGGAATTATGGATGGAAAATAGCCCAGATAGAAATTATTAGAGCAGATGGTTTGGGATGGGAGCTGGGAGAGAGGAGTCTTGTGAGAGAGTTGGGGGAAGGACTGAAGGAACCAGAGGAGTCAAAGACACCACAAGTAGACCTACAGTGTAAATTAACTTGGGTCCACGGTGCCCCACAGAGACTGAACCATCAACCAAAAAGCATGAATGGGCAGGACTTAGGTCCCCTACACATATGTAACAGATGTGCAGCTTGGACATCATACGGGTCCCCTAAAAATTGGAGCAGGGTCTGTCTCTGACTCTGTTACCTGCCTTTGGATCTCCTGCCCCTAGCTGAGCTGCCTTGTCTGGCCTCAGTGGCAGAGGATTAGCTTAGTCCTGCCAGGACATGATGTGATGTGCCAGTGTGGGTTGGTACCCATGGTGTGGCCTCCCCTTCTCTGAGGAGATGGGGAGGGGGACGTTGGGTCAGAGGGGTGTGAGAGTTTGACTCGGGGGGAGAGGAAGAGGGGGTCCTATGATCAGGATATAAAGCGAATAAGTAAATTAATTAATGGAAGGGGTGAAAGCAAGTTCAAGATCATTGTAGCTGCCCAATGGTGAATGTTTGGCGCACACCTTTAATCTCAGCACTTGGGTGGCTGAGACAGGTGGATCTCTGTGAGTTTGAGGCCAGCCTGCTCTACAAAGCGAGTTCCAGGACAGCCAAGACTATATGCAGAGATATCCTATCTTAAAAAACAAAACAATACAAAACAAAATACATTGTGGCAGTAGCAATTTGGATATTATTTCATGGCTCCATGAAAGAACACCCATCAGGGGACAAATTATTCAGAGCCTGGATCACAATAAGAAACTTGATTGTAATTTAAATTAATGGGAACTTTAGCTATTTTAAGATAAGTACATCATTTGACTTTTTTTTAAATATGGCATTTTGTTTCCAATGAAGAGACAAAGTTGAGGATCATATATATATATATATATATATATATATATAAAATGTATATCATACACATGAAGTTCTTCATATCTGACTTTAAAAGGGAGATGGCCATGGTTGTAGAATAGAAGGAAGCTGTGGGAAGAACACAGACAGGGCTCTGTGTGTTTTCAAGTATTTAGGTGCTGGATGAAGACTTGTTGATAGATTAACGAATTTGATGAAAGATGATGAGAGCTAAAGAAGACCAGCTCTTTGGCTTGCTTCCTTGAGCAGCTGGCAGTGGCATTAGTTGACATCAGGACAAATGAGTAATCAAAAACCAGAGTTGGTACATTGTTACATTTCGGGGAAGGTAATCCTGAGATATAAACCCAGTAGGCAGTTATAAATACATATATGGAGCTCAGTGAATAGTATGGTCTAGTCATAACAACATAAAACACCGGTAGTTGACTATGCTTAAAGGTGGGGTGTGTGATGATAATAAATAAGGAAACAAATAATATAGATTAAAAATAAAATTGAAACACAACATGAAAAGTTAGCATAGATATAAGAAAAGCAGGCTGCATTGCAAATGATAGGAGAAGAAAGAAGTGGTTTTTTTTTTTCTTTTCTTTTCAAAAGAAAAGCCTGAGTCAATGATGTTAAGGGTGACAAGAAAGAATTTTTTTTTTTTTAACAGAGTGAAGAGTAATTGATAACAGAGAAACCAAAGGACAGGAAGACAGATGTAGGCACTGAAAGATGTAGCCGTCTGATTTAGGTGAATAAAAACAGAACATTGGGAGTTGGGAAGATGGCTCACTAAGTAATCTGCTTGCACATGAGCAAGCACGCCAGCCTGAGTTTGAATACCCAGCACTGAAGTAAAAATGTCATCCTGGGTTTGACATCATGGGTTTGTAATCCCAGTAATGGGGCAGAGACGGGCAGATACCAGAGGAGGAGGCAAGCAAACCCCAAAGGCTCACTAGTGTAGCAGAAGGGTTGATGTCCCCCCCCACTGCTGGTGTGTAGCTCCCGGCTCTAGGTCAAACTGGAGCCTCACCCCTTCTCTGTCAGGTGAGGAGAGTCTCTAACTGTTACAGCCTTCAGTGCTTACCATCAACCAGGGGCTGGTTGTATCACTTCTTATATGTCCCTTGCCTTGGGCCTCATTTGCATATGACACATATTTTACTGTATCCCATTTTTACTAACATTAATTTCCCGTTAATTAGTTTTGCCTCCCCAGATGCTGCTTACTTTCAGAGCTGTCAGTCTAGCAAAGATGGGAATATTCATGCTCAATGAGAAATTCAGTCTCAAAAAAAAAAAAAAAGTAGAGATATGACTGAGGAAGAAGTCTCCAAGTCAGTCTCTGCCCTCCACATGTGCTTGCACATATAGGCACAACCTTGCACATAGATGCACACACACACCCCCACACACACATACCACACAAACACACACACATACGTGTGCTCACACACACACACACACACACACACACATACACACACCAGCACACACTCAATAAAAAGGAAAGAAAACAAAATAGGAGTCCTAGCAGTGTGGCAGGAATGAGTGACATATTAGGAGTCAGAGTCTGAATGGAAAATATAGATGTGAGAAATGCCAAGTGACTGTGCTATGAAACCACTTTGAATGATCTTTGGTAAAGATAGTAAACGGAAAATAGATTATAAATTCTAGTGAGAATAATTCAATAGAAAGTAAACCAGAGGAAAATGTGAGATGATTTAATCAATTGCGAGAGGGTGGGGAGCACTTATAGACTGGCCTCACCTGACAAAGGCAGGGCTGGTTGGGGAGCACTTATAGACTGGCCTCACCTGACAAAAGCAGGGCTGGCTGGGTCTCCTGTTGACCAGGATCAGGGTAGCTACATGTCAGCAAGTGGGTCATCTTGTGGTGCAAAGTGAGAGTCTTAGTCTGATTGACTTTATTAATTTAACATGAATAATTTCCCTATTTTCAATGAAGTGCAGGAGAAGGAAGGCTCTAAATTGGGGCTTGGAGGCATTGCCTGTGTGGTGTGGAAAAGAGGTATGAAGAAGGAAGGAGAATGTATTAAGTTATTTCTGTAGAAATGAGAAACATAGTACTAGTGTAGGATAGAAAAACTACCAAGCATGCAACTTTAAATGTACTATTGTTAACTGCAAAGAAAATGAGTCAACCTACATATATAATTTTCCTCATGATGTTCAAAAGCATAAGAAAGATAGAAAATTTAATCTTGGGATGGTTCAAAGGCTTTGTACCCAAGGCATCATAGTTTGACCACAACTGAATGGTTGCTATGATTTACCATTAAGTAAAACAAAAATAATAAATAACTGAGCAATTGGAGGCAATTAGATTAGATATGTTAATGTAGTGGGAAGAACTGTGACAGGGAGGTGGAAAGTAAAAATAATACTGATTAGACTGGGATTTGAGATGAGGTGTGGGGAGTGCAGTTTCTAAAGATGATGCACATCATCCTGGGGCATCATTTGGACAGAAGCATCAGAAGCCATTTTTGTTAGTGACTATAGTTTATAAGTCAGGCGAAGGAGCCTTTGACCAGGACACATCACTGCCTTGAATGCTCAAGATGTTAACAACCTGTCAGCCTTAGAAATTAAGAGGGGGCAGGGAACAGTAAGAGAAAGTGCGGAAATCAGTAATGTGGAAGAGAAAAGTGTGAAATGAAAGATAAAAGGTCTAGGCTCTGGATCACACTGAGGAGAGAGGGAAGTGGCTTTAAGTCAGTAATGGATAGCAAGGGGTCACATAACAGTGCCTAGTCCTATGGGAGGTGGGAAGTGAACAGAGCAAAGAGCAGCTATTTCAGAGGTCCTCTGGGGGAAGGAGCTTGATTGGTTTTAGCCAGAGTAGAGAGCATGTGACTGTGGGGGACGGTGCTGAATACAAATGAAGCATTGCAGGGAACGTGGGCAAAGGACCAGTGAAGGGCGGCTGGGCTGCAAGAAACTTCAAGCCAGTTTTTCAACCCTTCAAAAGCTTGGACTTCTTATGGCATCAAGGGAAAACAAGGTGCCAATTTTGATGGTAGCTTTGATATAATGATAGAGGGGAATAAATAAGCAGGTTCTGGTGCTGCAACCACCTAGGTATTGCTACTTGTGCAAGACTATCTATACTAAAGATGTTGCCTGATGAGTCAAGTGTATCAGTTGGAAGAGATTTTAGCAATGAAGGCATTTCTCTCAGCCGATCAAGTCCCTTCTACCTCTCCTGAATCAGAGGAGACTCTTTAGCAAGTGTGCTTTTAAGCTCTGTGGTTTATATAGTTATCTTTATTTGTTTTCACTTTCTAAAAGAAACTATGCAATGTTTTCCCCCACTACTGATGTGTGTTAGAAATCTGGCTGTGGACCTGCATTGTATCATGGAACAACATCTGAATGTGAGAGAGCAGAGCCTTATTACTCTGTCTCCTCAATTACCTTTGACAGAAGAGTTATTACATACTTTGTGAACTTAGGAAGAACTAAAGTA
The DNA here is from genome assembly GCA_907169655.1 of Acomys percivali. Taxonomy (NCBI): domain Eukaryota; kingdom Metazoa; phylum Chordata; class Mammalia; order Rodentia; family Muridae; genus Acomys; species Acomys percivali. Next base: position 1,587,939 of record OU015758.1, on the reverse strand, counting down.
GAATCCTCAAAAATCATCATCAATAAAATATGCTCTTATTTTTCTTCCTTTATTAAATGTCCCTGGCTGGTGATTTAATACACTCGTGCAGCCATAGCAGTTATACAATATAGACTTGGAATTGGGTCTCCTCGGGATGGTGTCCACAGTGCCAACAGAGCCTATTTATTCCCTCTTAGGAAATTTAAGTCTCTGAAGTGCAGCCGATGGGAAGAAGTGCATAGTCAGTAATCTCCTGGATCCATCAAATGCCCTGGTCATCACATGGGCTCAGTTTTCACTCTAATGTAGATATCTTTTTACTTATCTGATAATAGGCCAGGAATCTTACCTCAATGGACTGGCACTCTTCCCATTTGTGAAATGGAACATTAGCAGAAACCAATTTCACTGGGGGCAGTATATCCTGGAGGTAACATAGGATTTTACAACAGCATTGACTTGGAAGAATCATAGGAAAATTACATCTTTCTAGGCTTGTATCTCCCTTTGTTTATTTCAACAAAGAGAAATAAGTTCTTTTAATGTGAATTAACAACAGTAAAATAAGGATCCTGACAATAAACCATGGGGCTGACTTACATCTGTGTTTTGAACATACTCGAGGGGTAGAACAATGTAATCTTGTATGTGTGTGTCCCGTGCATAATGCTCAAATCAAAATAACTGGCATCTCTGTATCCTCTATTATCATCTCTGCTTGTTGGAAACCAGCAAACTCTGCTCTAATAGCGTTGCAACTGCTGTTAACTGACGTTGTCTTCTTATGCCATACAACAGCAGAGCTCCCTACCCCCCAAAACGTTTTTTTTTTTTTTTTTTTGCACTATCGTTTAAATGAGAAACAATTCCCATAGGTTTGGTTCCTGTCTGAAGACACAGTGTCTGGAACTTGTGAAACCTTTAAGGTTTGAAACCTGGGTGATGGACCTAACGTGCCTGTAGTCAGGCTTTGCTGCTGTAGGTTGGCGTGGGGATCCTAACGGATCCTAGCTGGGTCATTGTTCCTCCTTCCTGTTTATTTATTCCCGTCGGCCTGACAAAATTTCCCCTCAAAGCCATTGACTATCTAACAGAAAAATCCAGTACCAGGCAACCCAAAGAAGGAAGAAAGCCCTTAGGGAAAGCACTAGAACCAGAAAGCCTCATTTAAACACTCATGATTTAGGAGCTGTCTGCTCTCTGATTGGATCTGAGGCTTACCCCCACAGGAGGGAATCCATATTAGTTACCAGAAACAGACTCAAAAACCCATGGTGGGGGGAGAATATAGGTTTTAGAAAGAAACTTAATTCTTTTTTTTTCTCTTTTTTTTATTAATTTATTCATATTACATCTCAATTGTTAGCCCATCCCTTGTATCCTCCCTTTCTTTCCTCCCTCCCGAGAAACTTAATTCTTATTTGACTAAATAGATGTAGCATCAAACCACCTTCTAAATACAAATGTTTTATACCTACAGGAAACTGCTGGTCTCCTCTTTCAATGGGAGAAGATTCTTCTTTTCTCAGTGATTTCTGATGAGCTCAGAGTTTTATGAAGGTGAACAGTGCTGAGGACAAGCAGTGGTTAAGGGCCCAGACCTAAACAAAACATTCATACCATTACCTCCTAGGCTCAGGAAACGTTATGGAAGGTATAGAGGGCAAGAAGACAAAGAGAGCTGAAAGGTAGATGGGCCTTCACAGTAACGGGCCCATCCACAGGCAGGTCTCAGAAGGCCTCAGAAGGCCCTACCCTACCTGCCAGTCTCTTCCCCATGGGTGGATTCAGGGAAAGAAGGAGCCGTTGCTTTCAGTTGTGTGCTCGTGACCTTACTAAGATTCAACAGATAGTCTCAATCCAGTGACGACACAGATGACCCTGATAAGACGAACAGGAGAAAGATCAGAACAAAAAAGCATGGGAATTTCAGAGAGAGGCAGACAGAGAGGAGGCCGGGGGCGGGGAGAAGTGAAGACTGAATAAGTATGGGCTGAGGTAGAGAGCAGCCGGGCCATATTGTGCACATGTTTGAAATTGTAAAAATAATAACAAAATAAAAATACAAAGGAAGGATATGTGATCTAAATCCTAATACATTGTCCCATTATTTACCTATTAGAGAAGTTCAAATTAAGTTGCAGAATATGCCAAATGCATAAGACATGTGCACTTCATGAAAGCCTACTTAGAATGTAAAGTGTTAAGAGCCTTATAGATAATTTTGTATTACTATATTTTACTTTTCATGTGAATTAGCCATTCATCTTCTATTGGAAATGAAAGCATAGTCAAGGGAGTTGGCACATGCCCATAATGCCAGCACTTGGGGAAGCAGAGGTAGATGGACGACTGTGAGTTCGAGGCCAGCCTGGTTCACAAAGTAAGTCCAGAACAGCCAAGGCTACAAAGAGAAACCCTATCTTGAAAACAAAACAAAAACTCAACCCAAACCAACCAACCAACCAACCAAGCAAACAAAGCAAAACAAAACAGACAAACAATAAGAGAAATGAAAGCATAGATTCAAAAGAAGTCAGATAGGGTCATAGACATATCTTCTCATACCTAAAAGTCTGAAAGGAGCCAAATGTATATTGTGAAAACAAACAACAAAAGGACAGATAAGCTACAATAGTATTAAAACTCAGTGATGCCTGTGGCAGAACTACTAACTCATTCTGTGTGTGTGTGTGTGTGTGTGTGTGTATGTGTGTGTGTGTGTGTGTGTGTGTGTGTGTGCGCTATTCAGATGCAGTACACTGTGTATAAGAGGTCAGCTTCAAAATAGAACATACTAGAAAATTTAAATGTATATGAAATCTAGAAGATTCAATCTGTAACAAAATAAAATGTAGCCATTCTGACTGAGGCCAGGGAAGAAACATCAAAGAATCTTTCAGAATTATGATCACGAACAGTGGGTAGATGCTTTTTAAAAACTCCATAAGCAAATGCAAACATACTGTTTCATAAAACTTCATACTCTAATGAAATTAACGCAAAAGTTTCTGAGTGTTCTAATCATCACAGTGAGAAAATAGTGACCGAGTTCCAAAAAAAAAACCAATCACATTAGGCTTGATCCTGTACTAATACATCAATATTTAAAATAAGCCTGAAACAACAAAGTAACTCATGCTTGGCAAGTACATAAAAATCTTTGGCCGCATGCCCTATGTTCTAAGCACCTAGACTACACTTCCTACCTTTTTTATTTTTGGTTTGTTTCTTTCCGTTAATGAAGCTATTTTAAGATAAGCCACGGTCCAAGTGTTCTTTCTTTCAATATAATGACAAGGGAAATAAACATTTCTCACTTTGTTCCTACTAGTGCCAGGTCACCCTCAGCACACACTCTGCTGTCCTAGGTAGCAGCCTGTCTCTTCCCAGGGCGAGAATGCATTAATCCACCTGATAAAGGACGCTTTGGGGAAGGTGAGCACTGCTCAGAGCTCTTTAATCTGTCATGTCTTTTACCGTCGACATGTTCCAGAATCTCCTTTCCAATCTGTCATGTGAACTCTAACATCCCACCCCAGAGTTTACATGAACCTTCAGCAGTATTATGGGAAGACATGAAGCCAGTTTACAAAACATGGTAGTTTTCTATGAATTTTGTGTTTATTAGTGTCTGAAGTGCACTTACACATTTACCTTTCTTGCCTTTGTTAGTGGGAACAGTGCTCACAGGGACACAGCATTTTTGGACCAAGAAGAGGAGAAATTAAAGTCTTTCACTAAATGAACAAGACAAAGCTTAAATACTATGAAAACAGGGCCTTTAATTAGCTTTAAAACTTCCTGAAAATGTGCTAAATATCATTCAGAATAAACTGCGCACCACAGTGCACCTACAAAGCATGCCGTTGCAGGCTGCAAACAAAAGCGACGTACATTAGAATGTGGACTGGAGGCTTCCTTCTTTGAAACCCTCTGCAAGAGAGATTTATGTGCAGCTAATGCAATTGTTTCAGGGAATTATAAAATTAAAAACCACCCCCAGACAATCCCGGCTAAGTAAATCTCTGCTGACAATTTCAGCCCACCATCCCCAGTGGTTTCTCAGAGCCTGAGCAATACAATTAACCACTCAAGCACACCATGAAGAAACACTGTGAAAAAGTCATTTTTCCAACTGGTGCTTGGAAGACACACACTAGCACAGCTGAAAGTACACTTCCGTTTCATGAGTGAAAGGTGGCTTCCTCCCTGTTCACAGCTTTCATCCAATCTACTGTTGAAGTTGTGATTGTCATGAGAGAACTCTTAATTACCAATGGTAACAACCTGACACTCCACCCATGCATGTGTATATACCGCGGTGTAGGCCTTGAAGGTCTCTTGGCCTGTGCCTGATTTTTGGTAAGCAGGTGTGTTTAACTTCCGCCATGCACCAAACATGACCCGGCACTATTTGATATGTCAGAGCAGAGCAAAAGCAAATAAGAACTCTGCCTTCACATAGTGTTTTTTTTTTAAACCTTTACATACAGAGCACATATATGTTAGTCTAAGATGAGTAAATTGCAACTGACAAAGAAGAGAACCAGTGTTGTGTATCTGCATGGCTGTGGAAAAGAAGGAAGAGAGAGATTATGAAAATCAGCAAGAGTATTAGCACTTGGTAACCTCTACATTAAGATGTTGTGGGCGACTTTAACCTTATTTAATGTAGTGATGGCATCGATTAGCATTAGGCCTACTGTAGCAAGGAACATCTAACTTTTAGAAAGTAAATACTCAGCACGTGTGGTACAGTTTACGATGCTCTAATCCAGTCTAGATTTCAATGACCATTAATTAGCTTTGATACTGTTGTGTTATTATGCAAAATGAAGTGCTGATTTTACTCTTTTGTGTGTGTGTGTGTGTGTTGGGGAGGTTGTTCTTTACTACTTAAGAAGAAATGCCAAGTGAAATTATCAGTTCCATGAGTTCTGGACAGCCATGTCTTAATGTGGCACTTCTTATATTATCAAATGACTTAAGAGGTGAGATGTCAGGCAGGACTGTGGAGAATAAAAAAGTATCACGTTGAGCACAGACTGTTTAGTAGCCACTAAGTGGGCTGTGGGGAGACCCGGTACAGCCATTACTGATATGCTATCCCATGGGTCCGAGCGTCAGATGCTAGCAGACTACTGGGGAAAAGAAATCCTCAAAGTCTATAGATAGCTCTCTGACCTGGATCTGTCTCTCTCTCTCTCTCTTTACTAAATACCCCTTTTCCTGAAAATAAAAGAAGATATTGATAGATAAATGTTAATAACTTGTCTTAAATCGCTTTAATACAAAAAGTTTTCCCTTGAAAGTTCAATGTTTGATTCATTTTCCAAAAGTATTTCTGTAAATATTCATAGGCCTACAAAAATTGCAATCCAATAATCAACCTATTTCAAATATATGTCTGGTGATATGTTAATGCTTCAAAATAATAAATAGTATACAAGAAAAGCCTTTCTCATGAACCAACAATTTAATATCTCAGACCAGAAAAAATTTTCAATTCGAGATATGAATTACCTTTCAAAAGATACACGCCTTCCTTTGGAAACACATACTTTGTTCATTCTTTGACCTTCTTAATAGTCTCTAAAAACTAAAAAGGAATAAATAACTACAAAATAGACACAGAAATGTCTTCCAAGCATGACCGCAATCCGGAAGAGGCGGAGCGTGCTTACTCGGCACACACCGGCTTTCTCTCTGGTGGCTTGTTTTTCTTCTAGTCCAAGACATGTCGTCACCAGAGTTTGAACAGTGTAAGTCTTCTGAATGAATAGTTTTTCTC
>OU015758.1:1569291-1582153 GCA_907169655.1 Acomys percivali | reverse complement strand
CTCCAAAAGCCCAGACGCTGCACACCGTGGACGCAAGGCCCCACGTAGAAATGCTGTTGTGGCTTATGATCAATATTTCGCAATTTTCAGAGATTTCAAGTGTGTACAAACAATTCTATTTCGTCTAGTCATCCAGTGTTTCCAAAAGGGGAAGGGGATTAAGCTTATGATTAATTTTTTTTTTTTTTTTTTTTTTTTTTTTGCAGTATGATGTAACAGTTTAAGACGACACTTAGACAAATCTGAATTTCTTAGATGCTTATGAGGAAAAACACTGGGGATGCCCAAAGGCTGTCTGCGATTTCGACACTGGCCTTTCCAAATTGGCATCATACTTGTACCATGGTGCCCCTTAATTATTCACTGACCTCAGGAAAGCATCTGTCCTACTTACAGTGGGATGTTTATATAGGGCAGACACACAAAGCCATGCGCATTTCTGTAGATGGGAAAAAAAAAAGGCAAATTGGGAAGAAAACTTTGAACAAAGTTGAAAGGAGGCCCTTCTCAAGTCTCCTGCGTATGTCTGTCTTCACCTCTCCAATTTGTCCTTTTCAAGGGCAACTTTCTGTGTTTAGCTTTGTGGTGGGGAGCTATTCTTCATTTCTCTCATATATCTGGGCAGTAAAACTAACAAGAATTTTAAAGTGGGATTACTTATTTTTCACATCTTATCCTTCTCCACAAAGAACATTAAGCAAGGCTAATTCATCACTAAAGGATGTTATAGAAGTTTGCCCAAATTAAACAGGGATGAAAAAATGGAAACAAAAATGTCAAGTTCAGTCCAGCGAAAAGTTTAAATTTTCCCCCCTTTTTTACTGTAAGTCACAAACTCGTGGTCCTCCTTGGTAAACGCATGAAGGCAAATGATATTTTTGCAGTTTAATTTCTTACTCTCAAAGTGCTTCTTAGCCGGAAAATATAATGACCATGTTCTTTGAATCAATGTGAGAAGAGAGAAATGGTGAACTTATTTTTAGATTTCATATCAAAATGAACTATCATCTATGGTCAATAATAAAAATAACAAATATCTAGCATGGGAGACTGAAAATGCCAGGTGCAGCCATAGAATCACAGATATCAAGGCATTCAATCTTCAAAATAGCCCTAGTAAGGAGACACCATACGTAATATGTCAAAATAGTGACAGTGAACCTAAACATATGCTTCACAGTCCTCGCTAGATGTTTGATCGCACAGCCTGAAGAAAAAATATAGGTGACCTATGTGTAAGGCGAAAAAAAAAATCTTATTCTGATCCTTAGGCAGTGATGCTCTTGAGAAAAATCTGATATTTTGAAATTCACTTTTACCAAATGCATGCATTTATCACTCAAAAATGCAAAGTAATAAAATTAAATGGAAGGTCGGTCCAGTGGTGACTGAGGAAGGCCACCAGGAGGCGGCGCTATAACGCATCTTCAGAAAAGAAAAGCGGGGGTTCTTGAAAAACTGAGGAAGATGAGAAGTCTTGAAAGAGGCACTAATACCTGAACGCAATGAGGGAGTTAAAGCCGCTGGGAAACCAGACTAGGATTGATTCATTAAACTAGCCCACAAATCACATATGCACCCCAGCAAAGGCCTGGCTGGCAAAATTCCCAGACACATTTGAATCCCCCATAAAACTATAGCTTGCCAGGCTCTGTCAGACCCACCACATATGATTCTCTGGGTGAAATCTGAGGATCTGAAAAGTTGAAATAGCGCTCCTAACATCAACAAGGCAATCGATAGCAGGCATCGCTAACTGCTAGAAACGCCCTCAGACCCACGCAGCTCATCCGCAAAACCCCACGAGAACCAGCCCGTGACCGTTAGCATGTTTTCAAACAGCGAATTTCCGGATGGAAGGATCTCTCATCACTCACGTTACATGCTCTGTATGCAGGTTGAATGTGCCCTTTTGACCCACTCTTAATTCAGGGTGGAAACATTTTATCCTGTTTCCAAAGGGCTAACCTGGAAAAGAAATTACAAACAACACACCCCAAATGCGGCTGCCTGCATTTATTTTGATTAAAAAGAAAGAAAGAAATGAAGACAAACAAACAAAACACGGGTGCTACGGTGTTGGGTTTTTAAAGACGGGGCATTTGGCATGCTTACTCGAATGAATGCCTATATTCCAACATTGGGCAGTGAAAAAACGGTACACTCCTGCAGCCATGTAAAACTTGAGGGGCTACCAGGCTTCCTTTATTGCTGCGTATTTGACTGAGTATCTCTGAAGCCAGAAACATGTTGCCTTTTATTCGGTTTCTTATAAAACTCATCTGCCTTTTTTTTTTTTTTTTTTTTTTTTAACTAAGCAAAGGGTGTGCTCTGGTTCAGCAGTAGCAAGTTCCCCTATGTTTAGCTCTAAAAAGCACCCCTACAAATTCACCGCATCTGCTTCCTCCTGCCTTAGGTGCGGTGCAAGTCTGAGAGCAGGTAAGTTTGTGGGTTCGTAACTCCCAGAGTGCTTAGCACAGAGAAGAAAAATGCCATCATGCCTTAAAGCAAGTGAAATCTTCAGGCAGGCTGAAAAACACTGTGCTCGCAGACACTGCGAAACTGCAGAACTCGAGCTCCGCGGTGTATTCCCCACACGCTGGCCAACCTTACTGTCAGGCAATGCCACCAACGGATAGATGCCTTTGCCAGACCGGAAGTCCGAGGCACTCTGCCTGGCTGTTTCCCCCAATTGTCAGGATTAAATATCACAGGTTATTAGGAAACTCGGTTTTCATCAAAGAAAACCCTGAAAAGGTGGACTGCCAGCTGAACGGATGCAGGACAGAAAGGTGGACGGACGCATGCGTATGGATGGATGAATGGACGGCTGGATGTTCAAAGTTAAATAAAAGCGAATCCGTCTGGAGTGCTAAATCTGTACTAAAACAAACAAACAAACAAAAAAACACCTAAATAACACCTGTGACCTAACTTCCAGCGCATACAATTAAGACGCAAAAATCTTAAGACGCATTGTGGTCTTTTTCTAAATGCCTGTTTACATTTTAAGCTCTGCTCTTCCCTTCCTGACTCCTGTCCACCAGTTATCTCTGAGTGAGTTTGTTAATATAAAGGAAAATTAAAGACCCAGGGAGCTTGATTTATTTCAATAATATGTCTTGTAGATTTACATTCATTACTCCCCCTAGATACGCCGTGTCCTTCCCTTTCTCCCTATATGCAAAGCATGCAGCATGCTTCCAGGCGTAGAGCACGCCGTTTAAAACACACTTATCAAATGCTACTATTGTCCAGCCCACACATAAATTGCTGCCTGAAGAGAAGCCGTGTGTACAAGCACACTGTGTAATGACCCCATCTGCTAGCGAGATGAAAGTCAGGGCATAACATTTCACTGGCCCGATCCATCTGCCACCAGTCACTTGTGGGCAGAGGCTTCTGTTTCTTGTCAGCCAGCAATAGGAAGCAAAGCGGGATTTAGTGGCTGCTGCGGAACCAAAGGGAAGAGCACAGCACACACCACTCATGTCAAGTCCCCTGTGAGACCCTGGCTTCCTTATCTCTCCCATCTAGTAAATAAACGCTCTGCCTGCGCTATATTGTCTCAGAAGATACCTCACTTGCTAAGTCGGGGGTGAGGGAGTGGGAAATATGCTCGGATAGAAGATGGTCAATTAGCCCACTTGTACAAGTAAAACGGTGTGATTTACAGTCTCTCTCACGGAGGCTTTGCTAAGACAGTACCTCACTTTCCCGCTCCGTTTTCTATACTTAGGTGAAGTACAAGGGAAAGACAGAAGGCAGAACTACGGTGAAACTTGTCAAAAAGAAAGTGAAATATTTTCAGTCACTTATACTTTGACATCAGACTCACCACTTTAACCCTGACAAAAGGAAGAAATCTGTAGTTACAGTCTGTGGTCCTGTGATTTGGAGCTGTGAAGCCATGAAGCCATATTAATAATTGTGTGTGTGTGTGTGTGATTGTATGTTTGTGATTGAGTGTTTGTTGTGTTTGTGTGTGTGTGTGTGTGTGATTGTATGTTTGTGATTGCGTGTTTGTTGTATGTTTGTGTGTGCGTGCGTGTGTGTGTGTGTGTGTGTGTGTGTGTGTGTGTGTTTCTGGGGACCAAACCTAGGCCATCCACTGCACATGCATGGCAAGCATGTCCCAGTTGAATTAATTCCTATTCCTCAGATGCTGTATATTCACTTATTTTCATTTTGGTAACCACAGAACAGTACATTTGTTTAATATGTAATGTCTTCTGATTTAAACAAGGAAAGAGAAGTCACTTGATGTACAAGCATTGAATGCATAAGCACTTCAACAGCAAACCAAAACTGTTTTACCAAATAAGACCTAAGCAGTAGTGGACAGTGAAACTGAGCAGGCACCATGAGACAAGGGAAGATTCACTGTAGATGCACAAGTTAGTCCATGTCCCCAGAGGGAAGGGGAGATCCTACATTAAGCATCAGATGTGGACCAGAGATCTTTCAGGAAATGGTGTATGTGATTTTCTTTTTCTTTTTTTTTTTCTTTTTTTTTTTGACAGTTATATTTTATTTTATTTTATTTTTTAATTAATTTATTTATTTATTAATTTATTCATATTACATCTCAATTGTTAGCCCATCCCTTGTATCCTCCCTTTCATTCCTCCCTCCCCTTTCCCCCTCTACTCCCTTCCCCTATGTCTGTGACTGAGGGGGACCTCCTCCCCCTGTATATGCTCCTAGGGTATCAAGTCTCTTCTTGGTGACTTATATCCTTCCTCTGAGTGCCACCAGGCCTCCCCATCCAAGGGACATGGTCCGATATGGGGCACCAGAGTTTGTGTGAAAGTCAGATCCCCTTCTCCACTTAACGGTGGAGAATGTCCTGTCCATCGGCTAGACTGGTTAGGGGTTCGAAGTTTACTGCTATATTTTCCTTGGCTGGTGCCATAGTGATTTTCTACATCCTATTTTTTTTTTTTTAATACCAGGAATCAGTGCTCTCTTTTTGAAGACGCAATTGAGAAAAATCAGGGGATGAAGAAAGTGATTTCATTTCTTTGCATTTGGAATGAATTTTGTGCATTTAAGAAGGTTTTGCTTTCTTTCTTTTTTTTTTTTTTGCAGGGAGGGGTGATTTGTTTTTCAGGGGTTTCCAGGCATGGCCTCAGGTCACGTTACGTTCACTCTTGCCGTACGGCTGCTGGGGACACCCGTGAATCCCATCACCTTTCCTATATGCCATCAGGCGTGTACACACTCAATTCAAAATAACTCATGACATATTAAAACATTTCAAATTACATAAGGATCTTTTCTAACCACATGGAACAAAAGTAGAAATCTATAATGAGAAAAACTTTGGAAACTATACAGATATATGGAGATTAAACTCTTTAAAAGAACCAATAGATCGAGGAAGAAATCAAGAACGCTACTGAATAAATGAAAATGGATAAGCAATTAATCAAACTTACAGAACTCAACAGAGAGGGACTGAGTAAAGTTTGCAGAACCCAACATCTACATTCGAAAGTAGTAAAATCCCAAATAACCTGTAGCTAATATTGAAAGTAACTAGAGCAATGAACATAAACCAAATATGAAAATAGAAAAACATAATAAATAGCACATAAATATATGAAACAGAAACTTAAGAGTGCAGAAGGGCGATTTAAGGAGAGTTGGTTCTTGAAATTAATAATACTTTATAAGAAGAGACATCTCAAGATAATCAAACAGAAATATGAATACGGAAACCTAGGAATGGATAGCTAAGAACCACAAGTGAATCATCTGAGATCATTATGGGCAATCACATAAAAACAGATTCAATAACCTACAAATAATGGACAGATAGACTGGGACGGCTGGACCACGTGAAATGGAAAATGCGAGCAGATAAAGAAGTAATGGATTTGAGTCAGGAATAAAAAGTGTCAAAAAAAAAAAAAAAAAAAAAGCCTAGGCCTAAATAGTTTCATTTCTGAGTTTTATCAAACATCCAAGAACAAATTCTAATTTTCCTTAAAAAATGAAGACTCAGCATTCTAGAAAGCCAATACTGTCTCAATATTAAGACTAGAAAGCACACACACACACACACATACACACACACACACACACACACACACACCACCACCACCACCACCACCACCACCACCAAACAACGACAACAAAACCTATCGTCTGATATCTTGGATGAACACAGATATAAAAACTTTAATTAAATACTATAAAACTCAACCCAAGGGCACGTTTTTTTAATAATTATATTGCACGTTAAAGTGTGATTTGTCCTGTGAATGCAAGGATTGTTCCAAACCCACAAACAAGAAACTTCGTATACCACTAGAACAGAATAAAGTTCAAAAATATTATCATAGAAAGATCTATGACAGAATTAAGACATAATAATCAAGTCAATGAAGGCATTAGCTCTAGAAGGAGCTACCTCAGAGCGAGAAGAAGGCATTGAGAGTAAGCTGAGATGTAACACTACGCTGAATGGAAGAATGCTTAGTGCCTCTCTATGAAATGGAGAACAAGCCAAGATCATCCACTTTCAGGACTGTTAGCATAACGTCTACTACAGTCATAGCCAGAGCATCACACCAGAAAAGTATCCTCCGAATTAGAAAAGAGGCCATCTCTCCCATACAGATGAAACCCCCCAAAACACCATTCAAAGTTCTTCAAAGTAATACATAAATTCAGCAGAGTTGTTGAATACAGAATATTAAAAATCAGCAAGAATAAAGAGGACAGTCCTATTTGCAGTGCTATAAAAGATATCTAAGAGTAAATTTAAAGAGGTGGAAAGCCTTTACAGAAAACCTATAAAAGTGATTTTTAAAAACTACTTAAGCACAAAAAAATACCTTCTGTTCAATTAGTAAAACACCAATTTGTTAAAATGTCCAAACATCCCAAATAATTCTACAGATCCCATGAATAGCTACCAACATAGCAATAACATTACTCACACAACAAGGAAACAAATATAAAGTTTACAAAGAACTTCAAAAAATAAAATAAAAGAGGACCAGCTAGATGGTTCAGGAGGTAAAGATGACTGCCTTCAAACGTAATGGCCTGAGTTCAGTTCCAGAATAATGCACATGATGGAAAGAGAGAAATCCTACCCTTGTAATATGGCCTCTGACCTACACACACACACACACACACACACACACACACACACACACACACACAGAGAGAGAGAGAGACAGAGACAGAGACAGAGAGAGTCAGAGAATCAGAGACAGACAGAGACAGAGAAATATAAAAAAGAGAGGGAGAAAGAGAAAGAAATAGAGAAAGAATGGCATGTGCACATGTACACACACACACCCTTAAATACACACTAATTAAATAAGTAAACAACAAAACCTTTAGTAAGAAATCTTCTCCTTCATGAGGGGAACAGAACACATAAAGCGAGGGCCATTACACTATCTGACTTTAAGATACACTGCGAATCTACAGTAATCCAAACTGCAATGTGACAGATGCGCAATGCATTTCCACGGAAAAAGACACACGCACCAACAACATGGACGAGAGAGCCGAGAAGCACACAGTTCAAGGAGTGTATGAAAAGACCTTGAATGCTTTTTGCCATTGTTAATATGTGTGAAGTATACACACCTACATATCTATGCATATGTTAGTGATATGAACCTGTTCAGTAAATGATGCAATATGAATGCTTTACTCATGAACTGGCTCAGTGGCTTCTTTCAAAGTGTGGCTATACAATGTTTATCAATTACATGGGACAAGTTATAATTTCTTAATGAAGAGACAAATCTTAATGAATTATTAGTATTTGCTTCACTGTCCTTCTGGAACTTTCTGTGATATTTATTAGCGCAGTGCTTGAGAACACAGCATTATATATTAGTGAAAAAAAATCTACTTTTAAAAGAAAAGGTACGTTAGGAGTCTAAACCAGCTTTTATGGCTATCGCCTGTACTATATTCGTAACCAGAGGTCGCTGTTTAGACCTCTTCTTTATCAGTTTCCTTCCTTTCTGAAATATAGAAAAAGAAATATTTACATATTGAAATTTTGTAACAACAACCTAATTTAATAATGTATGCTCATATCCTTGACATACAGGCTCAATTTCCTTCACAAATATATCTCTTATTACGAACTTATTAACCGAGGGTACCGCACTTATAACTTGACTAACCTAAACAATAGGAAAAGAAGATTAAATAATACAATAATAAAAGTATAAGGATATCAGTTCCGAGGAACAATTCTCCTGGCGTAATCAGCAGGATTTCTTCTGCTGGAACCTGGAGCAACCAGAACCTCAGCCAGAGCCCAGAGCCCTGAAACCTTCCCTCGAGTGGTTCTCTCTAGGAGAGTCTCTAAGTGGAGCGATGAACAGCCAAAACTATCCCAAGTCTCCAAAGGCCCCGCCTCCTGTTTCTGGCTCACATTTATACCTCCTCTCAGCATTTGTTCAAGGATGTTTTTTGGCTACTTAACAACCAATCTCCTCCACATGGTGGTTCGACTTCTAAGGGGATAAATATCACCTGCTCTCTCAAAAGTCTTTTTCTCATCCCCCCCCCCACTTGTGATCTAAACAACAAAAAACGAACAAAGAAACAAATATGTTTATCTCTCCTTCATTGACAGGTTCCAGATTTATAATGCAATTATAAATAAAGATGTATCATATTTCTAAATATGCAATCATGTGTCTTATTTCCAATTCAAATAAAATATACCCTTGAAGGGATATGGCTGGGTTTGATTGTATAGTTCTGGGATTATTGCTCTGTAAATGGTCCCATGGGAGGATGGACTCCATCTACAGCCTGACCCCCTTCTTGTCCCATCCCTGGCTTCATTTGCCAGGCTCAGGGTCTTTACCTATGTGGCCGCTTTCTTTATGTGACAGTGTTTCAAAGACTCCCACAAATGAGTTATGTGTTGGGGTCCTCTCAGGCTTGAGAGTAGGCTGAGGAAGAGCAGAGGGCTACTTCAGGGGCACAACCCCCATTAAGACTTCCCAGCAGCCTATAGGCAAGCAGGAAATCCTGGGTCCCAGATACCTACTGAGAATTCTGTACCAGAGGTGTGGGAAACTTACCTTTTTTTATCCAAGGAATACATTCATTACGTAGACAGGGATTCAGCCCCAGTGAACAAAATTAGGGCCCTGCAGAGCTTGGGACAAAGTCCTCTTAAGGTCTGAAGGAAGGCTATCCACGTCATTAATTAATGGACAACGTGCCACATATTAAGTCATTAAAGTACAACAACAAAATAAACACTGACACTCTCATTGCTATGCCCCAAGCTCAATTATTAATGTACTTAATACTTATGAAATGAATTGGAGCTGTGACATTGTTGCAGCCTAATTATTCTTGCCATTGGCACAATCAGATGCTATTTTAATCTTGTTTTTAAGTTAAAACCCATGGGCAGTGTCAAATGTAATTAAAAAAATATTTCTGTACAAATAATTAAATGAATACACGTTTGTTAAAAGACAAAAACAAGAAATAAACAATTTGTATTTCCAATGAAACTGCCAAATATAAAGTAGCCAAACATAAAACTTACCTTACTTATCAACTGCATAAAAAATTGTCATTTTTTTTTTACTCTAGAAACAAATCCTAATGGATTATTGGCACGTGTTTCACTCTCCTTCTGGAACATTCTGTTGATATATTTATGAGCACAGTGCTTGAGAACTCAGCATTATATAGTGCCAAAGAAAGTCTACTTTTAAAAGAAAAGGTTGGTTCATGGTGTCTCAGCCAGCCTTCATGGTTATCTGTGTACTATATACATGACCAGAAGCAGACATGTATGTGATTTCAAAAACAGGTCTTGAAGCAACATTCTTTACTTTAATATGCTCACAGGAAGAATGAACACACACACAAAAAAAACAAACACCAATAACAAAATCAAAGTCAGGGTAGAAGACAAAACCTGGCACACGTCAGTAAACACGCAAATCACACATGCTTGTGATAAGAACTTCATCCGTGCAGGAGGGGCCAAAGGGAAGCCCTCTAGCAGTTTGTGAGTCCCACAAGTGAGTTGAGCCAGCTGCACCTCCCAGCATCACAGGTGTCTGGCGCTCCTTGTAGTCCGCATGGCTCTTACTAGATTGGACGTGTAAATGTAGCTTCAAAATGCTGCAGACACAGTCTGCGGGGAGCTCTTTCATCCTGCTGAACAGTTTTGAAACCTCGAGTGTCACCTATTCCCACATGGATGCAAGACGACCTGACCATAAACGACACACTCTGCCTTAAATGCAGCTCAAATTTACTTGGAGGAAAGTAATTTCCAGCTCTTTTATTGAAAATAGGCTGGTAGTGGTGGCACATGCCTTTAATCCCAGCACTCGGGAGGCGGAGGCAGGTGGATTGCTGTGAGTTCGAGGCCAGCCTGGTCTACAGAGTGAATCAAGGACAGCCAAGGCTACACAGAGAAACCCTGTCTTGAAAAACCAAAAAAGAAATTCCTTCCCATTTCCCCTCCTGTCCTGATCTTGTCCCTTTCTGTCTCTCATTAGACAAGAAAAAGGCTACTTACTAAGAGATAGCAGTAAACCCAAATAAAACATAATTCAGTAAAATAAAAACAGGGAAAGTAATTTTTAATATGACCCAAACTCTGTACCTCTGACGCTAACCTCCTTCAATTCATTGAAACAAAATTTACCTCAGCAAATCTCTGGCAATGGGTTCACACCTGCTATATTTTACTAATTACTTTCAACACTGATCAGGCGATAATAAAATAGAGCTCAAACCTAGGCTATCGGGTCTTCACATGATGGAGGCCAAAGACACTCAAGCTGTAGCAAAGAAGACAGTCCTATCAGGATTTGGGGTTGTCTCCCCGACTCCCACCTTCTGGTTCCGACCAGCACATTACTTTCTCTGCTCACAAAGTCTACTTTTAATGTCAACTTCTTTCTGAACCTTTTATACCTCATCTCCAGTTCCAAGCTCTCTCACCTTCAGTATTACCCTGGGATGTGATCTGATAATAAATGTTACTTCAGTTATTAGAGCTGCATGTCTACAAAATTACCCTAAACACCAGACAAGCCTGATGATTACAGGAACTAGGTGACTCAATATCAGGCAAGAAAAGTGACTGAACATGATTGTGGTCAAGTGGTAAGCGTGCTTCCTCTCCACAGACAGTAACTATTCTGCTGTACACAGGCTGGTTTGACTACAGCTACGGCATACTAACCATTAGTGAACAAAGAACTGACTGCCCTAAGTCGTGTGAGCTATATGAACATGCCACCTGCCGCTGGTAAAGAGAGTGGCCCCTTAGCTACGATGCCCTAGAGATCAGGATCACGTGGAAGTGGCACGTAGATCAGAGAGGGACAGAAGACAGTGGGAGATGATGGGATTTTAGTTCACAAGTTGATAAGGTACTTCTGGGCAGGAAAAGACCGACATCTCTGAATAACGTGACAACCTAGTAAAGCAATAAAACCTGTTAGACCAGGTGGCTTGAGGCTAGTTAGACCGATTGAGAAACTGGCCAACTCGGAACCTCTCTCTCATGAACCAGGACACATCTAGCAAGATGAGAAGACGTCCCCACTAGGACTTAGAGCTCTACAAAGATCACAGGCTATACGAAAGAGGTGAATGGAATTTTAGGTCTTAAAATACACACATAACTATTATGATTAGAGGCTCACTGCATTTTCAAGAGAAATCAGGATACTGTTAGTTTTATATAAATTCTTCCAGATTTCAAATATTGACTCAGATTGTCTTTAAAATGCTGTTTATGCTATAAATATGTTCGTGCAGAGTCAACTGCGTTTGGGAGCTTTTACCCACTGCTGTGCATATGTGATGATACTTCTTCATAGTACATGCACCATACCATATCCACCCAGTTCTGAATCACTAAATGCTAAAGCTTCAGAAACTCATCCACAGGCACAAATATATATCTAATTCTAGAAAAAATGTTTAATAAATTGACACTTTAATAAATGAAATATTTAATAGTGAGATCACTGCAGCATATAGAGTAACACGGCAACACAAGGAATTTAAGGTGAGATTTTTAAAAGAACAACATAGATTTGATTTAACAGTACTTTGATTTGCTTCATAAACAACTGAGATTTAACTAAACAATGGCAGCCAGCAAGTATTGTTTAACACATGGGCTATTTCCCAAAAGAAAACAGGATTTAGGAAGCAACTTTATGCTTATGACAGTTTTCTGTTAAAAATAAAAGTCTTGATTTTGAGTTGAATAATTTTAAATATCTAGGTGGAGACATGCTGATTTTTTCCTTCTGTGAACTGACTAAAAATATAATTGCAAAACTAGGAAATGTTTTTGTATTGTGAATTTATCAATACTAATTTTATGTTTTTATAATAAGATATAGTCTCCTAGAGGTATTAAAATAGTAACATTATCTCATTAACATTAGCTTCATGGTAGATTTAATGTACTGGATTGAGAATGTGTTAATAAGCCAATTTATTTATTGTATTTCTTGTTTTGATAAAAATCCTCTGTAATCAGTGTACACACAAACACATAAAACAAAAGAAAAACCATTTGTTTGGATAATTTTACACATAAAAATCTGAAAATATATTAGAGAGAGGAAAATATTCCCAAAGCTGGACATGAAGGTACTCGGAGGTATGACGTCAAGGAAAGGCATAAAATTTGACAAAGGAGATGGTAGCATAGAAAAAAAGCTGGGTGTGTGACTCTGTGTGTGTGTGTGTGTGTGTGTGTGAGAGAGAGAGAGAGAGAGAGAGAGAGAGAGAGAGAAAGAGAGAGAGAAAGAGAGAGAGAGAGAGAGAGAGAGAGAGAGAGAGAGAGAGAGAGAGAGAGAGA
>OU015758.1:1528581-1551348 GCA_907169655.1 Acomys percivali | reverse complement strand
TGTATATGTTTAATTCCCTAACCACCATCATTTAAAAAATCTATTTTAAACATAATCGTATTTTCATAGTCACATAGAAAGCAAAAATGGTGGTAGATAAAAACATATTTAGACGTATAATCAATAGTTTGTAGCCAGTTTAATAAGTTCTAGCTAGCCTGATATATAAATGATAGCATTTGTTATGGTTAATTTGAGCTGTGAATATCAAAGTTTATGGCGAATCTTAATTTATCCATCATTCTTGTGCAGAGAGTTACATATTATATAATATTGTGTGTTGAAATCTTCATAAATGTGGTGAGTATTGATTATGTATTTTAAACCAGAGACTACCCCTTTAACTTATACCATTGAACATTGTTTTTATTTTTCCCATTAGTGTCAGAATTGAAAGGCTGGCTATAAGTTCTTTAATTAGTCCAAAGATACAAATAGGAGAGAACCTTGCAGGAAAAAAAAAAAAAAAAACCCAAAACCAAATCCAGTCCAAAAAAAGAAGAAAGTCCTCCCATAAGAGAGAAAAATGAAAACAGATGCGGTGTCATCCCCCATTATGTCAGCTCATGCGTGCTTCTTGCTGAAGAACAGACGTTCAATCTGCTTCAAGTTATTGGTCACTTGGCTTCTTTATATTTCCATGCCCTACTTTGCATTCTGTTCACTACTCATTGCGTTACACAATCTACATTCTGGGAGAAAAAAAAAGTTAGCGTATGTTCTCACCAGGGTTTGGACTATGTGTAGCCGGGAGTAGAACCTCTGTACAACCTCGATGTTTCAACTCTGCAACCAAACTTGGTCGTTTTGAAATCTGGGTTCACTTGCTCTTGGCTCAGGAGAATGTAAAAGCCCAACGCACGGGACGTTAAATGGCTTATAAAATATTCAAAAAGCTTCTTACACATCAAATAGCTCTTAAGACAGAACATTTTGATGAGTTTAGTGTAAATGAATCAGAAGCATATGGATTAAATTTACCTTAAAATACTCCTGGGTTTTAGAATTAAGGGAAAATGTGCTTGGCAAAACACATTTTGGGTTTTGCCTAACCCAGAACATTGGAAAAGTAGTTCAAGATGTTTGAGGAACCCAAAACATGGCTGGGTTCACCCATCCCTAATCCCCTGTGGTAATAGTAAAGGACAGGCAGGGGCAGGGTTTAGGTGCATAAATCTAGTTCAGGTTTGATCATGGTCATCTCAGACTATTGGAGAACTTGCAAGCGACTTACCTCATCTCAATCAAATTTGTGTTATGAACTTTTTTTGTAGTTTCTGTGTGAATGTGTGTTTTATATGAAGGGTGTAGCCCTGTGTAATTATAGCCCTTTGATGAGCAAACTCACCAAGAACAGACATCATAAGACTCTGTCTACCTAGAGCATATTATGGGCTATCTACTGCCACCATGTATGCTTGAATTAACTTAGAAGATTATCAACCGCTGAAATGAAAAAAAAAAAAGTGCTAAAGTAGACTCAGAATTTCACAAAATTAAGTATACACAATAATTTTAAAAGGTATCAGCATGACTCTTGTTCTTAATAGAAGAAGTTAATAGCATTTCTGAGTACATATCATGAGCAATATAATTATCTGAATATATTAGTATATGTAAATAGAAAAACAAAAGCCCACTCATTGATGACTTGGAGAATTGCCACTGATAGTTACATAATTTCCAGTTAAATTATGACTTATTTCTTCCTTGTAAATAAATATGAAGAAGAAATTATATATTATATATGTATGTGTATGTGTGTGTGTGTGTAATTTTTCTTTCTATAGGAAATTAACCAAGAAGTAACATAGATCATTGACTTATTTAAAGTATATTCCAATACTTGCAGGTTCTAAAAATTTCAAATTAAAACATTAAGTATTCATGATAAAAAGTTGGCTAATAACCTGCATTAGGATGGGATAGTAGAGAAAGATTCCAAAGTATAATCTACATAATTTCTTTTTTACTTTTATATACAGTTATCAAATTGATAAATGAATATTAACTTACTATGTCAAGTTTGGAATTTAGAAAGTGCTTTCAACAAGACAAAATTATGATATAAAAATACCCTAGTAAATTAGTAATGTAAGACATAGTTGTATACTTTAATGCAGTTGCTAGTTATTTTTAATTCTACACAATCAAGCCACATACATTTTGACTAATCCATGGTTTCACTAATTGTTTGTTTAAATAGCACATTAGAGAAAAGTAATGTTGGCTTCAAAATAAATTAATCTCTTCATGAAATTGTAGGTGCAAACACAGTTCAAGTCTCACTGGGAGTAAGCAAGTGTTTATTTTGAGGAAAACCAGTTGCCATGACCTTAGAGCATGCGTTCAGGTTGCTGAGAATAACATGTTCCAACATGGAAGTCATTTCATGAACACTTCATATCTACTAAACACAGGAAAAGTCATAAATCATGGCATGACAATAGCACACGGCAGTGGAGAGAGCAGGTAGGTGAATTAAAGTAAATTGGGGAAAAGTCTGACCAAGGTTTTAGAAGTTACCTGACTACATTCTTGGCCTTTGGGCTGGAGAAAATCAGTGGTGTTTTAACACATCCCATGTATTTTGCGTGGTGGTTGAAGAGGTGTTAAGCCAAGAGCAGAGGTGGCAACGAAACGTTGTCAAGGAGCCTAACTGTCCAGGACAACTTAGCTTTGGACGCAAAATGCTTTCCATGTGGCTATTTCTTGTCAGTACTATTTTCTAGCCACAAAATTCTGAGGTAGCAGAGTCATGAGTTTAAGACCAGCATGTGCTATCTAGTAAGATGCTGTTGGGATGCAGATGAAGAAGGGAAAAGGGGGAGAGTTGGCGGGATCCCACATAATGGAATGCACACAGAGAGATAAGGGACAAGAAACAAGTGGTGAAAAAGAACGAATTTGGGGCAACTGTTGGAAATTTTGGTGTCTCTCCTAAGTGTCTCATCTGCTTCTGCTAATCAACTTTCAGAATTAATAGTCTCCCCTTCTTCATTTTCCATGCAAACCTTCCTACATCTTTGTAATGGACCCCTTTTCCTGGATCTGAAAGAATAAAGTGTTTCTGCTTCCCAAACTAACATTTATCCTTAATTTTCCCATGTAACTCTTAGCATTATTTTTAATTCTGAGAAATCTCAAATGATAAAACTGTAACAATATTACTTAGTCGCCTGTTATTAATTTGAAAAAAAAAAACACACCTCTTTATTTCCTTCCGGCACAGAGTCTGGCTAAATTGTTGATATCAAAACTTTGAAGGGATGCTAATATGAAATGTGAAGCTAGAAACACGCATGTGTGCTAAGGAAGGGAGTACTTCCTATACCAGACAAGAGCCTCATCCCTGAAAGTGTCGTCAATGCATGAACAAAACAGCCACAGTTGACTCTGTTTCAGACTCTCTGTCTTCATATCTTGGTGTCATTGACATGGCATGCACTAACTACAAAAGCAGACAACCACCCAAGCCTCAGGCTGGCATCTGTACCTCAGTGGTCATTTTAATTTGACCATGCACACCTTATAACAATGGTGCTAGCTTCAGACCGTGAGAGAGACATAGACTATACAACTGCATGTCTTTTGAAAACATTGTAACCACCTTTTCAAAGGCTTAGTTTTGGCATAGGATTATTGAACCACGGATAAAGAAGAGTTGTACAGTGAGAATTTTATGATGCCAAAGAAAGAAATTGGAGACAGCAGTAGAAGGTGGAAAGACCTTTTATGTTTTAGAGTTGCCGGGATTAATACTGTAAAAATGACCATTTTGCCAAAGTCAATCTACAAACGCAGTGTGATTTCCCAATGAAATTATTTACAAAAATTGAAAAAATTGGCTCAAAATTCATATGGAAACATAAAAGATTCGGAATAGCTACAACAAACTTGAACAATAAATACACTACTGGAGCTATGCCCATCTCAGCATTCAAGTCACACTGCAACGCCACAGGACTGAACATAGTGGTACTCTCATTTAAAAAAAAAAAAAAAAAAAAAAAAAAAGAATTGTAAGAGCCAGAGTCAGAGAATACTCCAGAAAAATAATGCCTTTGGCACATGAATTGCCTGTTACTTCAGGAACTCACAGGTACCATAGTTGTCAACCCAAAACCTCCACAAGACCAAGCTAGTCAGCATCCAACACAGAGAAAGGAGTGGGCCATGAGGCCCACACATGCATCATGAGCTATTAGCCATGTTCTCTGCTAGGAGAGAGACATGGTTTACTTTAGTAGTGTGGCCTTATGGGAGATTTTTTCAAACTCCTGTGGACAGCCCCAACCAGTATACATATGGGCAGCACTAGTCAGATTGAGTAGGATATAGAATGAGACAGAGGAGAGGGAGGAGAAGGGAGGAGGAGGAGGGAGGAGGAAGAGGAAGAGGAGGAAGAGGAAGAAGAGGAAGAAGAAGACATGGAGTTGGTAGTGGGGTGAAAGGGTTTTGGAAGAATTGGTGATTTACACACACATTGAATTTTTATATGAAGTTACCAAAGAATAAATATTTTTTAAAAAAACTTAAGAGCATGGAACTGCAAATAAATAAATAATGGCAGTAGGTCAAGCAGAACTGAAAGTCTGAAGTCACATTAAAAAAAAAAAAATCTTCTTTACCGTATAGAACATCACTACCCACATGACATTTGAGGAAAGAAAATCTTGATTTCTTCAACACAGAAATTGGTGTAGAGTGGAAAAGGCACAAAAGGGTTGGTATTAATTGTGAAATATGAGACAAAGAGTTAAAAGGATATGGGTTTGCTTAATAATAAAGGTCCATATTAAATAAAATATTCTTGAAATGCTTTGGGTTTCTTTTATGTATAAGCTCACAATAAAACATTAGGAGTATATATTTTTTCATTTCAGAGGAGAATTTTTTAATTAAGTAGTCCTACAAAGGACTTTTGGGTCCCCATATTTACTCTAACTACAGAGTACGTGAAGAGTCGTGGACAACAGCATACACTGTATCTCACAGAGAGGGTTTGCAGCAATTGCTAAGCAAGGTGGCCAAAGCCTAGAGGTGCTGAGATATTTGCCTCAGGTTACTGGACGTAGGAAGGAGACAGAGAAAAATGCTCTTCAACGGCTTCCCATGTTCAAACTGGTGAAGTTAAACACAAAATCCAATGGAATTCCACAGACTTGCCCTACAAGCTTTTAAAAGATAATAATCTCTAAACAAATAAATAACATTTGGAAATACAAAAATATGCCAAACTCTACATTCTCGAGAAAAATATCCGTTGGCTTCGTTCCTGTTTCTTATTAGTGTCATCTAATATATGAACATTTTAACAGTACTTACCGAAGGGTGATTAGGGAATATGTAAGTGAGCCCTCAGGAGGATTTACTGCAATCTCACTTCAAACAAAGTAGAGTATGTTGGGCCTGGAGGGAAACCTAAGGGACTATTGAACTAGCATAACAGAAACAATATGTACCCATATTAGCATAAAGAACTTTGGATAAAATATGGCATAATTTTAGGCTGGTTTCAGCTGCTCGGTGGAACCTCCAGTACTCATGCCTACTTGGCACTGAAACTTGCTTTCTTATGTGCCTTGGTCATTCTTGATAAACGGTATCTCAGGCAGCAGAGATTCCCTCATCCAACAGACAACATTAGTGGTACCAAAACATTGTTGACAGTTGTAATAAAATTTGTAGAGATCCCCTCGGGAATCTTGAGCATTTTCTTTTTGTTTCTAGAAGCAGATTATTTTACATGGCAGTTTTTCAGGTAAATCCGAAGCCAAACAAGAAGTTAGTTTTAATGGGGAAGGAGCTTGTCCCAGGAAACAGGATTACTTCAAAGCCAGACAATGCACGCAGAGATGGAGCTGTGTTTAGTATACAGGACTGAGAAAAGTTACCTGATTTTAAAGATATGGCAGCAATTAAGTCTCTTGTGGCATAGTCGCATTAATGTAATTTATAAATTATTCAAAAGTATGCAGTGTGGAGTTATCTAAGTGTAAGATAATTGAAGAGAACAGGAAACGTCTTTTCCTGCTTTAATTTCCTGCTATACCATGGCCGGCTAGGTGATGTCCTAGGGCTGATTTAGAGATTGTTAGTTTCACTTACCATACATCTTTAACTCTGAGGTAACAGTCTTCCCAGTTATTCTGTTAAAGTGCAGAAACAGCGTCAAGGCATGGCATGTAGTGGACAGTTGTTCAGTGCCTGTTAAATGTCTACAGCTAATGTTATATGCAAAGAGGTAAGGCAGGTCATCAAGGCTGGTAAATATGGCAGTGTAGACCAAAGTACGTTTCTCTGTAGTTATTTTCCTTCAAAATGCACATACATTTAATATTCATTTCGTTATTTTTCAAATAGAGAGAAACCATTCATGATAATGTTTTTTAATTTACAAAAATCCTTCAAAAGGCATCTTCAAATATAATTGATCATTTTGACTTTGATTAAATTTTTTAAAATTTTCCCTCTTTTATCCAGTCATGCTGTTTTTGACCTGTTGCTTCACAGAGTGTAATTTTAAATAAGACCCTCCTTGATATCCGTGATTAAATTTTGTATTCCACATGACAAGTCTAAGCCTGAGACTTGAAAGTCGGCCCTGAGACTTTATACTGCTCCATAATATCCAGGAGTGTGGCCTTCATACCTTTCAGTCTGTCACAGTTGCATCTCACATGTCCAACGGGCAGAGCAAATCTCTGAGATGTGAAATCGGAACAGGCACTGCACCTCCTGACTAAAAGCAGAACAAAAGTTAACGGGAACCCCGCATCGGACGGGGTCCCTTGGGTCTGGGAAAAAACAGCTCACACCAGCTAAGAGCACTTCCTGCTCTTCCAGAGCACCTGAGTTCTCAGCACAGTTCGCAGGTCTTGTAACTTCAACTCAGAGGCATCCAAAGCCCTAGTCTGACCTCTGCAGGCACCTGCACACACTCAGCACGAACACACATGGTCTCATATACACACATAAATTTAAAAATGAACTAACATGTTAACTTTCTGCCATGAGACCACAGGATCTCATGAGGCCATCCCGTTGCTCAGTGATTTATAGGAAGTTTGAGTTGCTTGGTGAAAGAAATATCTTTTCATTCGGGGGTACAGCTACTCATGAGCCTGTGTTCCCGTATTTAACTGCATACCCATGTTTTGGTACATAACCATAGTTAAACTCAGTATTGTCATTCAGTTGGACCTAAGTGAAATAATTTTCTTGGTCTGCCATTGGTGTCCTGCCTAAAGTGAATAGATATTTGTTTTCCCTTGGCAGAAAAACAACATCATATAAGTAGTTGGACTTGTGCATCCTTTGTTACCTAGTTAAAGAATAATTTGTCGAGAAATACCAAAATTAGAAGGATTTATAATTAAGTTTCACATAATATCGAAGAACAAGCAAAAAAGTATTTGATGTAACGCTGTCTGCCTATCAAGTGTAATCTGAAATTCTGTGCCCATCCCGTTCACCCAGGGTTCACCTGTGTTACTTGATATACCTTAAATACCTCCAGAATTCACTTACATGTGGTGTAACTTTAGAAAAACACTCTCTCCTCAGCTAGTCTCCACTGTACTGCCAAGTCTTTACTGGTCTTTACTGTGAAGGGGGCTCAGTTATTTTCTTCGGAAATGATTCCCCATGTTTAAATGAAGTTACAATGCTTTGCAGAAGTCATCCCCTCAGTGAGGAAAGTCAAAGTCCTTCATTAAAAACTACAACCAGTGACTGTCCACTCAGTGAAAGGGCAAATGCATGGATCCCGGGCCAACCAAGTCATATTTGTTGTTTATACATCATAATGACAGAATTCTAAGGTTTAGAGGGCTTGCTAAAATTTCTTTTAAAAGACAGATAATGTTCACCATGTCAGTATGTGGTGGGCTTTGCCGGATAAGGTTGAGGTCTGACATCTCTGGATAGCCGTTTTTACTCAGTCTGTGATGGTGGACTCCCACGTTTTTTTTAAATTTTATTAATTTATTCTTGTTACATCTCAATGGTTATCCCATCCCTTGTATCCTCCCATTCTCCCCTCCCTCCTATTTTCCCCTTATTCCCCTCCCCTATGACTGTTCCTGAGAGGGATTACCTCCCCCTGTATTTGCTCATAGGGTATCAAGTCTCTTCTCGGTGACCTGCTGTCCTTCCTCTGGATTGGACTCCCATTTTTATCAGCAGGGTTCTTGCCCCACCTGATTTGGTAACCCCAGGTCTTGTAAGGGTCACACATCCCTCAGGGAAGATTACAGAACCAACCCTTTCCTGCTATGAAAACTTGTTTAGTAAACCCCACATTATGCTAAGGAGATCCTAGCCTCCAGCAAATGACCTTTAATCATACCTAGAAGATATTTGCTCTCCAATAGGATAATTTAGTACTGTTTTCCTTCTTGTGATAGGACCCTATGTTACTGCATGTAAGTGAGGTACTGTGCCACTTTATGTAGATTAAGTATCCTGACAGCTTTAGCCCTATTGAATCGGACACGTTCACTCACAAACCCGCTCCACACTGAGCAAGGTTTACAAATAAGGGCGGGCTAGTGCACTCACTTGTTCTCTGGTGCCCACCATCACTGCACCATAACCATCTGAGACTTCATTTATTCTGGGGAAGAATCACCGTTGGATTTCCAGGGCTTCCACTGCAGGTCACTGCAGTCAAGACAGCAACGGCAGCACTGCTCCATCACCTCCAGCTCAGTGCTGACCACCAGTGAAGAGCCGTGGGCCTGAGTCTCACCAAACCTGCCCTCTGGCCGGAGTGGGTTTGGCTTTCTGTTCGTTCCGTCTACTGAGTTTACCACAGCACAAAGGGCTGTAACACTTTTGGTATCATCACGGGTTTGTGGGGCTCCAGAGTCTCCACAGCCATCTGATATCAGCAATCTCACTCTAAAAGAGCTAACCAGTAACAACTTCCCTCTCCCCTACTGGCCTTCCCCCCCCCCCCCCCCCCCGCCAAGACTGGAAACATGGCCTCACTGTCCCCCACCCCCATAAGACTCTGAACCTGGGCTAAGGCTTCACTTAGAGCACTCTAAGATGCCCCTGAGTAAGAAATGGGACCTTAGGAACTCTGATCTCACCGTCCATCTGTTCTTGTTCAGAGCTAGCAGTGCCCGGAACAACCCAAGCCGACATAGAGCTCAGGCTGCATGCCTGATGCTGAACAAAAAGCATGTGTTTAGATGTTTATTTCCTTTACGTAGGCTTAATTAAATGAAATAGTACCTGAGTGATTGACACACTGCCATCCAAGTTAATTTTTTTTTTTACTTCTTCAAAATTAAAGATTGCTCTAGGTTATAGTTTCAAGTTTAGATACATCACAGGTATTGTGGGGTCTTCTCCAGTGATGCCTTCAACATGGCTTATTTTCTCTCTATCCACCCTAGAGTTCCCATTGTTAAAGTGGCATTATCTCTACTCTGAACCAGTGCTGGGATCTTACTATGGATTTCTCTATATTCCCTTAAATTGGTCTTTCCACACTATAAATTTTACTAATACCAAATTCTTGGAATCACTTCAAATTTCAACTTTTTATGATTTCTTTTTATTCATAGGGTAAAGACAACTTCTAACACAGATGGCGCAATTCAGCATGACCAGGTGCCACTGAATCTATCTCTGTCTTCTCTTGCTTTTACTCTGCAAGGCAGGCACAGTGGCCAGCTCTTATTTGTTGGGTTTTGTCTTTCTTTCTTTCTTTCTTTCTTTCTTTCTTTCTTTCTTTCTTTCTCTCTCTCTCTCTCTCTCTCTCTCTCTCTCTCTCTTTCTTTCTCTCTCTCTTTCTTTCTTTCTTTCTTTTGACAGGATCCTGCTAAAGAGCAAGGATAGATCAAATTTAAAATCCTTCTGCATCCTATCAAGACCTGAAATTACAGGCGTATTTCACCATGGCTGGAGCACATTGGATATTCTATTTAGGCCCATGCTATCTGCCGCTCTATCTCAGCGCCACAGGCACGGTTCTTTCTTTCCAGTTCTCCTTTACCTTTTTCTAAATGTTGCATCTGATCTCAATGACTATTCTTCCCTGGGCATCATCCTCTCAGTTGGGTCAGTTTCTTGTGTTTGATGTACATTACATACATCAATCCACGCACATCACCTTCCAAGAAGGAATACTGTTTATAGTTATCATCTGCTGCATTTTGGGGCTTGTGTCTATTTTATTTGACTTATTCTAAACTTCCATGAAGATGTCTTTGGTGGTGTTGGTGTCGGTCACAAGTACAGGATGCCTTCCCATCAAAATACAACAAAGGGAAGGAGAAAGGGAGGCAGTTAAAGGAGCTGTGAACCATTCACTCATTTGCCTAGGATGCATTATTTTGTTTTGTTTTTTTCGTCTCTTGGGGTATATATGTTCATTATTAAATAAGCCAGTGAAATCAGAAAATCAGAATATATACTAAGCATCAGCCCCCCCCCCCCCCCAAAAAAAACCAAAAACAAAACCAAAACCAAAAAACAAAACAAAAACAAAAAGCTATTTCTCTGGCTTCATTTTTTCAATATTAAATAAGGCCAAGTTAACAAGCCTAAAATCACATTTGTAAGCAGAACATTGTTTGTCATATAGACATTGATTACTCCAAGTTTAATCTCAAAGTTAATGAGTAGACATTTGTAACTTTATCACTAAGCCTTCCTTCTTGTAGCCTTAAACATATTCCAGTGAGCAAGAAAGAAGGCTCCATGATTGAGAGTACTGGCTGCAGGGCTGGAGAGATGGCCCAGTGGTTAAGAGCGCCACCTGCTCTTCCAGAGGTCCTGAGTTCAATTCCCAGCAACTACATGGTGGCTCACAACCATCTATAATGTGATCTGATATCCTCTTCTGCAGATAAAGCACTCATATGCAATAAATAAAATGAATAAATCTTTAAAAAAAAAAAGAGTACTGGCTGCTCTTACAGTTGATCAGGATTTGATTCCCAGCACCCACACGGCCACTCACAACCAACGGTAACTCCAGTCTCAGGGAAT
This sequence comes from Acomys percivali, assembly GCA_907169655.1. Taxonomy (NCBI): domain Eukaryota; kingdom Metazoa; phylum Chordata; class Mammalia; order Rodentia; family Muridae; genus Acomys; species Acomys percivali. The sequence continues at coordinate 1,540,338 of OU015758.1, read as the reverse complement.
CTGATGCCACCTTCCGGCCTCCACTGCATCATGCACATACACAGTGCACAGAAATACGTGCAGGCAAAAACACCCATACACACAACAACTAATTGATCAACCAAAAGAAAATATTTGAGACAAAACATTATGAGCCCAGACATAAAGATAAGAATATAATTATTCTGCACAGATGGTAACAAATTGAAGGGAGTCAGAAACATTTTCTTCCTTTACTTAAAAGTCAGTGTAATCTGAGAGACTCTGAAGACCTTAACACGGCACAAAATGTATTCGGTGGCAGAATAAGTAAGGTTTTCCATTGTTAATTATGTAAAGTATGCTTAAATATCCTATAATGAAATAGGATGTAGTTGGTTCATGTAGTTCTATAGTTAGGGGTAACTGGATTCATAGTACTTGATCACATATTGTAAGAAAATTCATAAGTTCATTGCTTTTAAATCCATTTTAAGTTTTGTTGGTTCCATTCTCATATTCTCAGACTCTTCCTTAATAGTTATAAATGATTATTATCCCAATTCACTGCATACATTACCCATGACTACACATTATCAGTTAGGTCTCTTTCTTTATTCCCCCATAAGCTACCCAACAACCTACTTGAATCTTCCAGCAGTCTAAGCCAAAGCTGATCCTAGATAGAGCCCAGTCTTTCCTCCAACACAGGTTGCTGAAAACCATACCTACATTTCCTGAGACTCAAACAAATTGCATTGCTGACTAGGTGTCCATATTTCTCTTTCTTGGTCTATTGAAGTATACATACTTTCCTGAAGACCCTTTGAAGATCATGCCACACTGTATCCATGGCAACATCCACCTGACAGGGCCAGCCCCTGATTATAAACCTGACTCATCTTCAAGTTCAGCTTTTCCATCTTCTACCTGGAGCCTCTCAAAAGACACAACCTGTGTGGCCAGTCCCACAAAGAGAACCCTCTCTGTCTCCTCACCACTTGTGGCCCTCCCATTATATATGGACCAATTCTCTGCATTTGGATACTCTTAACCTACTCATGCTAATTATTAAGAGACCTACTTCCCTTAGTTCCAGGCCTCAGAGTCGTCCCACAGACCAATCAGCCTGCAACCCCACCTGTAGTCGTCAACCTGGTGGGCTAACAACTCATATCAAAACACATTTTTAAAAAACTAACATCAAATGCCCAAGTTCCTACAGCAAGACAAAAGAGCAATATGAGTTATGAAAAAAACCAAAACAATACATCGCCCACAATTATCCTGGTCCTGTGTTAATTGTTCTTGTGGAGAATAGCTCAGATGAACTTCAAGACGTAGAATTCAAAAGAATAATTATAAACATGTCCAAGAAATTCAACAAATTAAAAGAACACACCAATAAACACCCCCAATGAACTTAAACAAGACAAGAGTAAACTTAAGACGGGAATATAAGAAAGCACAAACAGCTGAATGAAATAATGACAATTCAGGATATGAAAACTGAATTCAATAAAGGGAAATATTGAATAAAAACAAACTTGAATGAAACTGGAAATGAAATATTCAATATGCCTAATAAAACTCAACGGAAGGCTTCACCAGCAGAATGGGTTGTGTAGAAGGCAGACTATCTAGCGTGCTAGGGAAGACTGAAGAATGGGTCGTTCAATAAAATAAAATGTATTTTTTTAAATTTATGAATGCTTTATGTGGGTACTTTGACACACCATTAAGTGTCCAAAGCTACCAATTAGGGACACAAAAGAAGAAAATTTCAGGTCAAAGGTATAGACCATATCTTCAATAAACTCATGAAGGAAACCTTCCCAAATCTGGGGAAAGTAACGCTCATCCATGTGCAAGAGGCAGACAGAACACGAGACAGGACAACATAAGAAGTTCTTTGTCTTATATTAAAGTTAAACCCCTGAATTTTCCATGTTACTTATCTTCTTTGGGTCTGTATATTGTAGTATGTTTATTCTGTATTAAGTGGCTAAAATTCACTTATAAGTGAGTACATACCATGTGTGTCTTCCTCGGTCTGGGTTACCTCACGCAGATCGATATTTTATAGTTCCATTTATTGGCCTGAAAATTTCATGATTTCCTTGTTTTTAATGAATAACTGGTATTCCATTGTGTAAATGTACCACAGTTTCTCTGTCCATGCTTTGGTTGAGGGACACCTAGGTTGTTTCCCAATTCTGACCCAAAGGAGGATGCTTAAATTTCATTCAGAAGGGGAAATGGAACAGACAGAGGTAGTGTTTGAAGAGAGGGAACAAGGTAGGAGAGGAAGTGCAGTAAGAAATAAGGGTGGAGATCAGACCTGGGAAGAGCAGGGATGGGAGAACAGAAGGCTTAAGAGAAAAGAGAAACTTTGGGTCTGTGACAAGCTGGAGACCTAGGTCAGGACAGGCCTCTGGGAGGCTATGAGGGGGACTATGGCTGAGACTCTTAGCAGCAGAGGCCATTGAGACTAAAGAGGGCATCCTCTAACTAGACAAGATCCCTAGTGGAGGGAGGAGAACACCAACCCACCCATAAAAACTTAGATCCAAAACTTACCCTGCATACAAGATGTGCAGGGATAAAGATAGAACAGATAGAGCAGAAACAGAGGGAACGTCCAACCAATGCCTCGCCCCAACCCCATGGAAGACAGCCAACTCCTGACTCTATTGAAGATACTGTTATGCTTGCAGACAGGAGCCTATCAGAGTTGCCCTTTGAAAGGTTCCACCCAGAAGTGGTTTAAGGCAGATGCTGAGACTAACAGCCAAACATTGGGCAAGACATAGGAAGTCTAGTGGAAGGATAAAAGGACATAAAGGTGACAAGAGCTCCACGAGAAGACCAACAGAGCACACTAACCAGGGCCCAGAGGAGCCGGAGACTAAAGCACCAACCAAGAACTATGCACAGACCGGACCTAGGTCCTCTACCTAGATGTGCTCAATGGGCAGCTCAGGATTCATGTGAGTCCACTAGTCAGGGGAGTAGGGGCTGTATCTGACATGCTCTCTTGTTGCTTGCTTTTGGATCACTTCCCTTTGATGGGACTGCCTTGCCAGGCCAAAGAGGAAGAGGATGAGCTCAGTCCCGATGGTATTTGATGGGCTGAAGTGGATAGGTAGGGGGCTCCCCCTTTCCAAGGAATAGGGGATGAGGATAGAACTGGGAGCAGATGGGGGAGGGGGCTACAACCGAGATTTAAAGTGAATAAAAAAATCAATTAATAAAAAAATAGGAAAAAAGGGACTGGAGAGATACCGCTTAAGACCAGTTCCAGAAGACCCAGCTTCAATTCACAGCACCCATAGGACAGCTCGCAAATTGTTATTCTAATCCCATGGGATCCAATGCCCTCTTCTGTCAGCTGCAGGCATCAGGCACACATGTAGCGTATAAACATGCATGCGAACGAAATATTCATGCCCGCAAAATTAAGTGTGTTTTTAAAAGGATCCTAAATATACAGAACAAAGAATGGGCCTTGAAATCTGTAGATCCAAGTTGCATACAGAGAGTCAGGCTCATCAGAATAAGAACTGATTTCTCATTGGGAACTTTAAAGGCCAGAAGAGTTTGGAGCAATGTGATGCAAGATTTGAAAGAACATAGATGCCAACCCAGAGGACTTTACCTGGCATAATTTAAACTTTCTAAAACAACAACAACAACAACAACAAAAACAAACAAAAAACAAGCCAAAGGGATTTACAGCCACCAAACATGCGCTACAAAGAACACTGGGAAGACTGTTTCAGACTGAAAAGGATGATGAGTACACCCCTAAGATGTCAGAGAATAAAATAAATGATGCTTGGGTAGTGGTTATACAAAGTCAAACTAATAAGGCAAACACCACAAAATCAACCAAATGACAGCAGCTGAAACATTTTTGAAAGATAATTGGATATTAGTAGCTTCAGTTTCCCTCATGAAAGACAAAGTCAAGCCCACTGGACCCATAGTTTTGCTGCCTACGACAAACACATCTCACCTTCAAGATAGACATTACTTTAGAGTAAAAATGATGGAAAAAAATTCCAAGCAAGTAGAACCAGGAAACAGGTAGATGTAGCTACTCTAATATCTGAAATATATATATTTGAAGTTCAATTAATCAAAACAGATAAAGAAGGCCACTTCATTCTAAACAAGGGACTGAAATTCTAAATATGTGTACACCAAACATGGGGATGCTTAAATTCAAAGAATAAACTACAGTATGTATGAAGATACAGATTAGCCCTATTAACCCTAACATAATAATGCTAAGTGACCTCAACACCCCATTTTCACTAACTGACAGGTTATATGGGCAAAATAAACAGAAAAACACTGGCAGTAATTGGCACCATATAGCAAAAGGATTTAACTGACATCTGAAGAATATTTTACCCTGACGTACATTCTTCTCAGCAGCACGTGGGGGTTTCTGTAAAATAGATCACATGCTGTGACACAAAGAGAATTTCAACAAAATTTTAAAAATTGAAATAACTTCATGCATTCTATTAGACCACAGTAAAATAACTCTTAGGACCAAAAAAAAAAAATCAAGAAAATGCACAAACTTGTGGATATTAAATCACATTATATTTAAATAGGCCATTAAAGGAACCATTAAGGAAGTTTTAAAATTCTCAGAATTAAAGGAAAATGAAAATATAACACACCAAAACCTCTGAGATTCAATGAAAGCAGTCCTAAGAGGGAAATTTATAATTCTAAGTGCCTACATTAAAAATAATTAGAAATGGCACAGATGAATAATGTAAATAGACCTATTGCAAAAAGAAGAAGAAGAAGAAGAAAGTGGGAATTAAGAAAAGAGTTCAGATGGATCCACAGTTGAATTCTACCCAGCATTTAAATCACAACTACAATAAATGTTACTCAAAATGCTTAAAAAACTAGACAGGGAAATAAAACTCCCAGTCTCCCGGGAAGCAAATATTACTATAGCACCAAAAATCAGATAATGACAAAGAAAAGGACAAGAGAGATAGACACAAACGTATCTCTTATAAACATGGGTGGAAAAATGCTCAGCAAAGTATGTGCCACTCTTAGACCTATAAAGGACCGCCGACCTTACAGGTTTTAACCTGTTCATCTGTGTACATTGTCACTGTATTGAAAACAGCTATAAAATAGCATTAGCCTAGACATACACCAACTGAGCAGTAGGCAATGAAAATGCACTCTGAATATAATTGGATTCTATTCAGCTGTAATAAAATGAAATTTATGAAACTTTCAGGTAAATGGATGGGGATGAAACGAATTATACTGAGCGAGCTTGCTGTGGCACAGAAAAACAACACACCACTGGACAATCCCTCTCATGTGTGGATTCGAGCTTCGGTTTTCTGACTGTGTATGTTGGAGCACGTACACAAGATAGGAAAAGGAGAAGGGGCTGTGAAATTACATCTGGGCAAGACACGACCTTTGCAGTCAAGAATTTTCAGCAGCTGTAGATACCTGCCTTGACTACACATAAAAAAAAAAATGGTCCCAACAACAATCAAGCAGAGATGAAAGAAGGGCTCAAGGGTCCCAACTTCTCATTTCTAGACTACCGGTAGATTCAAAGAGAGAAGCTGTCACTGCCTCCAGCTGTCGACCCACTGACGACCACACAAGTCTCCTATCCTGGTTCCTCTCTTCATCCACGTCCCCTGTCTGTTCTATTTCCCCTTCTGAGTGAGATTCAAACATCTTCCCTTAAAGGCCCCCCTTGTTACTTAGCTACTTTGGGTCTGTGAATTGTAGTATGGTTATTCTGTACTGTATGGCTAATATCCTCTTATAAGTGAGTATATACCATGTGTGCCTTTCTGGGTTTGAGTTCCCTCACTCACGATGATGATCATTTCTGGTTCCATCCATTTGCCTGCAAATTTCATAATTTCCTTTAAAAAAATAGCTGAGTAGTATTCCATTGTGTAAATATACCACTGTTTCTTTATCTGTTCCTCAGATGAGGGACATGTGGGTTGTTTCCAGTCTCTGGCAATTATGAATAAAGCTGCTATGAACATAGTTGAGTAAATGTCCATCTTGTATGCTGGGGCATCTTTTAGGTATATGTCTGAGAGTGGTATACCTGGGTACAGAGCTATTCCCAATTTTCTGGGAAAGCGCCATATTGATTTGCAAAGTGGTTGTACAAAGTTTGCACTCCCACCAGCAGTGGAGGGGTGTTCCCTTCTCCACAACCTTCTCAGAATGTGGTGCCGTCACTTGAATTTTTGATCTTAGCCATTCTGAGGGGTATATGATAGAATCTCAAAGCATCTTGAACAAATCATGCTGGTCTAACTAGATGTCTTCATGAAGAAAAATGTAAATAGATGCATATTTATCATCCTGAACAAAACTCAAGTCCTAGTGGATCAAAGACCTCAACATAAAACCAGAAATGCTGAATCTTTTAGAAAAGAAAGTGGGAAACAACCTTGAACTCATCGGCACAGCAGACAACTTCCGGAATAGAGCACCAACAACTCAGGCTCTAAGATCAACAATTAATAAATGGAACCTCATGAAACTGAAAAGCCTTTGCAAGGCAAAGGACACTGTCAACAAATCAAAACAGCAGCCTATAAATTGAGAAAAGATCATCACCAACCCTACATCTGACAAAGGCTTAATATCCAGAATATATAAAGGACTCAGGAAATTAAACATCACTAAACCAAATAATCCAATTAAAAAATGGGGTACAGAGCTAAACCGAGAATTCTCAACAGAGGAGTCTTGAATGGCCAAGAAGCACTTAAAGAAATACTCAAGGTCACTACTCATCAGAGAAATGCAAATTGAAAAAATAACAGAATATTTTTAAATGACTATAATTGTTCCAAGTCAAAATGTTTTCATATATGACAAAGAACAAAAATTTCAGAAATTGAGGCGTAAATACTCTTAACATGAGGGAAATTAGTTATATGTGACGATGCCTGAGACCTATGCTTTTAGATTCTTCCATGTGATTCTAGCTTATCAAGATAGATGCTCTTTATTATCTCCCATTAAGAAACTATCAACTGGGGCTGGAGAGATGGCTCAGTGGTTAAGAGCGCCGCCTGTTCTTCCAAAGGTCCTGAGTTCAATTCCCAGCAACCACATGGTGGCTCATAACCATCTGTAATGTGATATGGCGCCCTCTTCTGGCTTGCAGGAGTATGTGCAAGCAGAGCACTGTATACATAATAATAAATAAATAAATCTTAAAAAAAAAAAGAAACTATCAACTGATCTTTCCGCATACTCGGTTGATGGTAATGTACCTGTGGTTTTACTGAAACATGGTTCTCAGTGACCCAGTGTGAGAATGGAGAAAACTCAGAATGATTTCAGCTAATTCCTCAGGGAAAAAATTGTCGAAAAAAAATATAGCCATATAACTCCATTTCTATACTCTGTGCTTATGGATGACCTACAAACTGTCAGAAATCCCAAGGGCAAAATGCAATATTCTGCAGGATATTTATCTCCGGGAATGGATGGAGCAGCAGAGGGATGGAGAGTAGGGTTAGGAGACTTTGTGGCTTTTTGATCTGAGTAAATGCTGTGTAGGGATAGAAACAGGTAAACACATCTACTTTGTTCTGATGGTGTGAGGATTGGTGGTAAGTTTCTTTTCATTGTATTTTTCCTCATCTGTGATGTGATGTCGCTTGAATGCATCAGGAATTGGAATGCTTAAAAGTAGATGATAAAGTATTTATTTATGGTAAAGAATCATAATACATTTATACCAATCAACAATTTCCATTTTCAGTGATTAGTAGTTGGGTGAGATGTATAGACTGTTCAAGGTGCTGGTAAAAACCAGTGTCACTTTTGAAGCAGCTGCTTGACTCCCTCAAGATTCATATGAAGGACACTAACTGTATTCTTGAGACCATATTGGACTTTCTCAAATTGGGTCATAGAAGATATTAGTACAGGTGCCATAAGAACAGTTCTCAGGCAGCCAATGGGTTTATAAAGCAGTGGATCTAAAGAAGGAAAACACAATTTTAGGTAGGGTTTCTTAAACTTAGTATTACAGCAGAGAGCTTGTTTCCAGGTTTCCAAGTACATCATAGCTGTTGATTCCCAAACCCACTTAACCAAAAGGAAGTCATTGTTTATTGATTATTGTAAGATTCTCCTTAAATGATTTAAGCACCACAATTGACTTCATTACTGTGATGGTTGATACTGGTTTTCATCTTGACGGCACATGGACCGTGGAGGCTCAGATCGAGGGTTTCCGGAAGCAGAGTCTTGATGAAGGAAGGTAGAGCACGCACCCTCTCAGCGCCCCTGTTCTTGCTGCCGTGCCTACCGTTTGTTTCCATGCTCCCTATCTGCCACAATGGGAGGCCCATCCCTTTGGAACCACAAGCCCAAACAAGCTGTCTCTTCCATAAGTCGCCTTTGCTGTGTTTTATCACAGCAACAGACGAGTAACAGAAAAGTGAGGCACTGCTCTCAAGAGCCTGATCATGGTGTGTTTTAGCGAAATCTAAATTTAGCAGAGCTTAGAGGGATGTTCGAACAAGACCTTAGAAGATGGTAGTGATGAGGGCAGTTACTGTTAAAACAACTAGATGACATTACTTTAGCATCTTCCTTTCAGAGTTTTCTGTAATGACTACATAAATGAGTATATTTTAGCCATTGCAGCTGTCATTATTTTAAAATTCTGGGATATGGAAAAAGGCTTTGTTGGTAAAATGTTTGCCTTCAAGGATGAGGTCTTGAGTCTGATCCCTATTGTGTCTACAGAAACTCAGAGATGGCGGTGTGTTATCCACTGCTTTGGAGAAGGAGACAGCCAAATCTTTGGGGGCGTGGCCTGCCATCATAGCCTGTTTGGAAAGTGCTAAGCCAGTGAGAGACCTTGTCATAAGAAAACGTGTGTAATACTTGAGGGAAGATATCCAAGGTTAATTTCTGACCTCACACATATATGCAAATATTTGCATATGCATCTGCATCCACATTAGGATAGGCATACACAAAAAAATTCTCTAATATAGGACAACCTTGTAATAGTCATGCAATGAATAATTGGGAATAATTATGATTGACTGGAGCAAGTTATACCTAAATGTAAATATGAGTCTGAAAGACTATTGTTTTGCCCTGCTATTTCAAAGGAAACAATTGGCATCAATCAAATTTCATGGTTTTGTCCTTAAAAATCATAGTAACTAATAAAATATATTTAAAAAATCATAGTGACTAACATAGCAAATGTTTACTGTTAACATAGTTTCAGGCACTAAACGGTTCTTAGACTTATGAAGGAGAGATAAACCGTTTTTTTTTATGATCCCAGGTGTTGGATGGGGAATGGTCTTGTGAGAGAACAGGTGAGGTTAATCCACTAGAAGGCAAACCACAGCTTGATTGTTGCCAGCTGAAAAGATCCATGAACAGACTCTGGGAGGAGATATATAAATGAGCCCAAAACTGGAGGTGGGGCTTTTGGAGACTTGAGATAGTTTTGGCTGTTCATTGCTCCACTTTTGGATGCTCCTAGAGAGAACCCCTCGAAGGAAGGCTTCAGGCCTCTGGGCTCCTGCTGAGGTTCGGGGTTCTGGTTACTCCAAAAGAAATCCTGCTGATTACACCAGGAGAATTGCTCCCCATAACTGATATCCTTAAGGTTTTGTTATTGTGTTCTTTAATCCTCTTCTCCCATTGTTTTGGTTAGTTGGGTTATAAGTGACATACTCTCAGTTAATAAGTTCGTAATAAAATATATTTGCTAAGAAAATTGAGCCTACAGACTAACATCTTTTTTTTTTCTCTGAGATTGAACCTTTTAGTGTATAAGCAATTCTCTTAAATGGGAAAAAAAATATTCAAGTTTGCTTAACTCAGTACTTTGGGGAAATTGCATATAAAAAATGAAATAAATTCCTGAAAGGGCAAAGGTGAATAACCAAACCATTGGATGAATGCCACACATGGTTCTAAAAATGATATTATTATTCCTAGCCGACAAATGTAAACTCTTTGGAAATACTATTAGTCATAAAGCGATCATAAAGCCAATATGGCTGAGACGCTGATAGTCCCAGAGAGAACATTATAGTGAGCTCACTATTGCTTTGGCAAGAAGTCACTAGATTCTAGAAGGCACACAAATGATTTTTCTGACTTGGCAATGTGACAGATTTACTCAATAAAACATGGGCAGGCTGCAGTGTGAATTTGAATTTCCTCTCTCTACATGCTCCTTTCTCCCTTTCATTTTCTTTTCCCTTCAGTTGCCAAATTCAGCATCTCTTCACCAATGCCTGATTTCTCCCTCATTTTCTTTGAGTTGCGTACTTTAGCCTGCTATAGTAAGTCTCTCTCAGAATTTGACATTTAAATTACACCGTGATGCTCCATTATGCCCATGGGATGCGGAAATCTGACATCTTTTCCCCTCTTTTCTTGGCCACATTGGCATGAAGGAGTGCCATCTCTATGGCCAGTCTAGAACTCTGGTCATTTTCATGGTCAAGGGGAGAGCTCTATCACCAGCCCACTACTGCTCACCATCTTTGAACGGGAAATTTAGAAAAATTAGGAAATCATCATTTTTCCCTTGAAGGAAATGCTTTCCTACTATAATAGGCAGTTGCACCCCAGATTTAAAAAATTTTTTTCAGCGTATCTGCCAGAGGGTATTACGTCCACGCTGACACTTGCCCAAATATCTCTTCCTCCTAGTGCCCTGGTTCTGGTGGTTTTAAGGGCCCTTGTCTCATTATTCCACTTGATGTTGATCTTACCCATCTTTCTCCTTCACTGACTTAAAACCTTTCAAGCAATCAAAGGATTGCAAATACTGAAGGTGTCACCCGCCCGTGACATCACCTCCTGTCCCTATGAGTAGAAATTTGGCGACGTAGCTGTTCTGATATTTCTACCTGCATCTTGTACGATAGCTTCCTGCTGCCTGAGTTTTTGGTCTACACATATATTTATTAATCTTGATCATTATCGTAAAAGTAGTCAAAGCTCTTCCAGCACGCTGAAATTTTCCTCATAAAAAGTACCGCAATGTCTTTTTGACGCTTACTTTGTGTGTGTGTGTGTGTGTGTGCATGTGTGTGTGTTGTGCGTTATGTTGTGTCCCTTTGCCTTAGATTGACTTTACATTAGTTACTGCTTTAGTGGTGAATTTCCTTTCATCTAGAAAATCTTCCCCTAGATACATTACTTCCAGCTTCATTCTTACTTTAGCCTTTTTACATATGTCTGCTTTGCATTATGCTCTCTGTTCGTTTGTCTTAGTGTACTTCATTTAAGAGTCATACTGACAATCAATATAAGGTGGATGAACAGCGTCACTTTTCCTGCCTGCCAACGCCAATTTAAAAACAGAGAAGTGCACAGACAGAAGTCAAAACATTATCTTACATAATGAGAGAGATGTTGGAGACAAAGACTTTGGTCTGAAGTGCATTTTCAGTATTGCATCTCTCTATCTGATGTACCCAGTCTCAGAGAACTCGCTGGTGTGGAGGCACAGCATGCCCGCAAGACTCATCAGTTCTCAGGAACAGGAAGAAATCTGCTAGCAGGCGTGTGTGGGGAAAGAAAGATAATGCAACAGTCACCAATTTCTCCTTCTGGGCCACAAGTCAGGCCAGTCACTATTATGGGAATTGCAGAAGGGAACGAAGACAGACCAGGCACCACTCTGCAGTGAGAACACGAAACAAAGGGGAAGGAGATTCCCACAGGGGGCGCTGTTAAGTGCTGTTCTCACTC
>OU015758.1:1511685-1525634 GCA_907169655.1 Acomys percivali | reverse complement strand
TCTCTCTCTCTCTCTCTCTCTCTCTCTCTCTCTCTCTCTCTCTGTCCATGTCCTTGTATGTGTGTGTGTGGTGTTTGGGTGTATATTTGTATAATTATATATTTTTAATTTCAATATATGTGAAATGATACAAACTATGTCACACAACTCTCATTAATGAGCTGGTACAACTTTTGCAGTTTCTAAATCTGTTATTCTTTAAATTTGTGTGTCACAACACTAGGGACTGTACTAAGGGAACAGAGCAGGAGGAAGGCTAGGAAGCACTGCTTTAGGCTCACACTAGGACACTGACTTGAGCTGATCTGATTTCAATAGGCATTATGCAAATGAGACTGGCACCAATTAGGCCAGAGGAGATGGCTCAGCTATAGCAGCCTTATTCATAATAGCCAGAACATGGAAACAGCCTAAGTGTCCCTCAGTAGAAGAATGGATAAAGAAACTGGTACATTTACACTATGGAATACTACTCAGCTATTAAAAACAAGGGATTTCTGAAATTTGTGGACAAATGAATTGAACTAGAAATGATCATAATGAGTGAGTTAACCCAGAAGCAGAAAGAGTCAAATGGTATATACTCACTTATATCTGGACACTAGCTCAAGGGGCATGTCCCATGAAAGTCTTCACTTATCAGGAAAGTGGGACAGAGGGGAGGACATCCTATTGGGATTCTAGGTGAGAGAAGCATGGGAGAATGGGGAAATAGAAGGATCCAGAGGGTCCTAGAAACCTACAAGTAGAACATTATGATGGGCAGATCTGGGCCGGGGGTCCTGCTCAAACTATGGCACCAGCCAAGGACAATACGTGCAGTAAACTTCGAACCCCTACCCAGATCTAGCCAATGGACAGGATATTCTCCACAGTTGAGTGGAGAGTGGGGTCTGACTCTCACACGAACTCTGGTGCCCCGTATTTGAACATGTCCCCTGGATGAGGAGTCCTGGTGGCACTCAGAGGAAGGATAGCAGGCTACCAAGAAGAGACTTGATACCCTATGAGCATATACAAGGGGAGGAGGTCCCCCTCAGTCACAGCCATAGGGAAGGGGAGTAAGGGGAAAATGGGAGGGAGGGAGGAATGGGAGGATACAAGGGATGGGATAACCATTGAGATGTAATATGAATAAATTAATAAAATATACTTTTAAAAAAGAGCACTGGCTGATCTTCCAAAGGACCCATGTTCAATTTCCAGCACTCATATGGTAGCTCACACCTCCAATCCCAGGGAACTCTATCCTCTCTCGCTTCCACAGGCACTTCACCCATATGGTCTACAGACATAAATGCAGGCAAAGCAACCATACACACACACACACACACACACACACACACACACACACACACACACACACACACACACACACACACACACACACACACACACACACACACACACACACACACACACACACACACACACACACAGACACACACACACAGACACACACACAGACACACACACACACAGACACACAGACACACAGACACACATACACACACAGAGACACACACACACAGACACACAGACACACACACAGACACACACACACAGACACACATACGCACAGACACACACACACAGACACACACACACACAGACACACACACAGACACACACAGAGACACATTTTAAAAATATAATTATTAGTATATAAAAAGGAAACTGGTATTATTATGTTTACTTCCCTCTATTTTTTTTTCTCTTAAATTTAAAGTGTAGAGATAATGGGCTGAGTTTATGGATCAGTCAAAGGTTACCTTCCAGGGCTTTGAGAGCAAAGACTGAATATAGTTTCACCAACGTAGCCCTGTCTCAACGACAGACTCTGCTTAAGGTTGGGCTCAGACATCCCCTACCCCATAAAGGCTTATGTTTTAAAGGATTGCTTAGAGGTTTTTTCTTATTGATGTTGGTGAAACATTGAAAAAGGATATAAATTAGCATTTGTTGGTTCACTGGGGGCCATGTTAGTTGAAGAGAACAGTAGCACCCGAAGCTCCAATTTTTCCTCCCTTTTCAATCTCTCCACCATGAAACGAGTGACTTTGCTTGACCACCTGAGTTGAACCACAGGCTGAGAAGCAAAGGATCTTGGACCTAGGGCCCCTACATGGATGCAGATGGCGGCAGTTAGGTCTTCATGTGGGTCCTCTAGTAAGAGGGGCGGGGCTGTCTCTGACATGGACTCTGTTGCCTGTTTTTTAATCACTTCTCTCTGGTGAACTTAGTCTTGATGTAACTTAAGGCTGAGGGAGGAGGAATCGAGGGAAGAGGGAGGGAGGATGGGACCAGGAGGAGAGGAGGGAGGGAGCTAAGATTGGGATATAAAATAAATAAATAAATAAATAAATAAATAAATAAATAAATAAATAAATAAATTAAAAAAAGAGAAAAGTAGAGGAGCCAACCAATCACGGACTAAAACGACAAAAGCTGTTGATCGCCTCAAGCATGTGATACAGTGACAGGAACTTGATACTACACAATAATTGAGAGCTGCTTCAGTAAACCTTGTTTTTGGTTTAGAAAGAAATGATGAGGAGAAGATAGGAATGCTGATGTTTCAGAAACAACTGAAGTTGTAGTTTTGACAGGAATGTGCATATTTTCAGAGGCTATATTATATATATTAGCATATACATACATACAACTATCAGTATCTTAATCACATATGAGAATTTGCGTTATACACAGAACTTAGTAAAGAGAAACAGGCGTCTGTGTGTGTGTGTGTGTGTGTGTGTGTGTGTGTGTGTGTGTGTGAAAGTATGTGCATCAGTGTATATGTGTGCAAACGTGTTTTCTTATTATTAAGAACTGGCCCAGAATTTTGTAATATTCTCTGCTTCTAATATAAACTGCTTTGCTATCCAGAACTTTAATCTCTTTTAAGTTTTCTTATTTAATTTATGTTTGGAGTTTGTGAGACAAGAAGCGTTTCACATGTTGGAACCCTGCCTTGTTTATGAATATTGCTACGTCAAATACTCATCAAGATTGGTAGCAGACAGCTGCTGATAGAGCACAAATGGGGAGTCAGGAAGCTCGCCGCCAAGTTCTACCCGCTGTTACGTGCAGACTAAGGCTGTTCTTACTAAAATCAGCAAAAGACCTTTCTCCAATCTTGCTTGGATCAGTAGGTCCTCAGGAAGAAGAATCTGATCTTAATTTCATTTCTGTTTGCTTGAAAAATACTAGAATAGTGGAACAAAATGCGAGGTGTCACTTTCCTAGCTGGCCCTCAGCCACCAAGTCGCAGCTTTGCTGTAAAGGTTGCCCGCGCCTAGCATCCTGTCTAGTTGCTCCATGCCCCAATTTCGAGACAGTTTTGTTCCTTCTCTTTTGAGATCTGAGGGTTTTGACCGCCACCCATGAGTTGAAGACTTGAATTTAAGGATAGTTTAGGGTATTAGCCCAGAGACATCCACGCTGCAGACCGAGGACAGTTGCTAATTCACATCTTCCCCTCTTCTTTCTTCTAAAATGATGACATGTTAGACAAGGTTCTCTAAAGCAAGAGAACTGACAGAATGCAATATATATGAATGAAATATATATAAATATATATAATAAATATAATGAATGCTTCCTCTCCATATTTATGCACACACACACACACACACACACACACACACACACACACACACACACTATATACATATCCTGCTTAAACCATGAGGGTGGATGTCTCAGATGGCCCAAGGGAAGCGAAGGCGTGGAGGGACACTGGAGACCTGCTGGTCTTCAGTCTACATCGGAGTCCTAAAGAAATCTATTCTAACAACAGTGACAGGATCCTGTAGCATCAGAGTCCATGAACTTGTCCACAAGAGAGAGTGCACATAAGCAAACGCAAAGTTCCTTCCCCTGTGTCCTTCTACCTCGGCGAGTTCTGGCCACACTGGCACCCGGTGTTCATGCTTCAGAATCTGGTCAAGAAAATCCCCCAGACAAGTGCCCAGCAGCTTGTGTTTTAATTGATTCCATATTGAGTGAAACTGACAAGCAAGATTGGCTAGCGCAAGTCCTCAATTGGACACACAGCCGCATCTGCTTACCCCATGCTCGATTTTCAAATGAAAACAATAACAAGGTCAAAGCTCTGTCTAGCGTGATATAACTATCCCACGTACAACTGCTGACACTGCTGTGTATTCTAGGACAGGTGGCAAAGTCCTTTAGCAAATAGTCATTAAGTATCTTACAAGTTGAATATGATAATATAGATTCACAGTGCTTAATCCCTGATATTTTCTCCATGTCACATTACATGGTAAATAACTAGAGGGATGAAAGTGCAAATGTTTCCTTAATATGTGTGTGTATTTGCACAAAAACATGTTCTAACAAATAGAACAAAGTTGTCATGTCAGTTACAGTCCCCACGACTGCAACTGGCCACACGGCATTAGCTGGGATTTATAACTAGCTTCCTCTAACACTCATTCTTTATAGTCTTTGCCCTCAGCACTTTACGTAGAATGGCAAGCATACTTTCTTTTTTTTTTTTTTTTGAGGTTTGCAATTTATTTATTTATTTTTTTAAATTAATTTATTCTTGTTACATCTCTATGGTTATCCCATCCCTTGTGTGGAGAGAGGGATTTGACTTTCCCACGTACTCTGGTGCCTCACATTTGACCATGTCCCCTGGAGGGGGAGACCTAGTGGCACTCAGAGGAAGGACAGCAGGTCACTGAGAAGAGACTTGATACCCTATGAGCATATACAGAGGGAGGTAATCCCTCTGAGGAACAGTCATAGGGGAGGGGAATAAGGGGAAAATGGGAGGGAGGGGAGAATGGGAGGAGGCAAGCATACTTTCATCATGAATGATCTAGACCCTTTGTCATCCTATCTGGGTTGGGCTGTTGTTTCCCCCTAACCTTAGTCACATGACTAAGTCACAGGGCATGAGGACACCAAGAGTTAGCTAAGGGATCTCCTGCACTACAGATACAATCATCCATCTCCATTTCCTCACTGGTAGTCTAAAGCCACCCTCTGCAATACAGAATTCACGATGTGGCCCCAAGCTGGCCAAGGGAATTCTGACCTTTCCTTTCAATGTCATGTTTGTTGTACATGCTAACAGAACCATCCCTCCTCTTTTAGGACCAAGACTCCTGGGGCAGGAGAGCACAAGATCTTGGGAACAGGAAAGCCAAAATTTTCCTAGTGGGTGACTGGAGCTGATAGTGATTAGCCGTCACCAATGGCAATTAAGATGGCAATATTTTTTTTAAAAAGTCATAATGAAATTACCAAATTATTTGACTATAACATCTGAAGTGATGAGTGTGCCTTTGGGATCAGTTACCTCCGTCCCTTAAGCATGTTAAACCGCACATCACGACAAGACAAGTGAGTCTCACACTACCCTCTAGAAACATGTTTCAGTATCCTTCGAGCAATTCTTTTATTTTTAGAGTAGAAAATTAAAGGGAAAAGTGCTGTACAATTTATGGAATTCCTACAAGTGATTATCAATTTTAACTTATATCAAGAAAAGCAAATCCTTAATACCATTCTGTGTAGTCACATTTGTCTTACTGGATCTATTTCATCATTTAAAAAATGGAAAGTGCTATTAAACACTGCTTAGTCTTTTATTAATTTGAAGCAGCACCAAGAAAACAAAACACAGAGCTATTATTTGCACCAATCTGGTGACTCTTTGGTACAGTGGCTCCTCACAAACCTTAGCTTTCGGTATGTTCCCAATGGAACGAGAATACTTCCTCTCTGATTCCCTAAGCAAATGATTTGTTTCCATCCACATGGGTGCTCAGCATGGTGAACGTGATTCTCTCAACAAGAAGACATGATGATACTGGAAAGAAAATGTTTTCTATGGAAATATAGTCTCTTAACAGTCACTCGACCCAAAAGATGTGAATAAGCTCTTCTGCTATGATGCATTCCAATAAAATCACAGATGGAAGCCAAATGTGCTACCAAGGAATGAACACTCAAGCACCAATTAGTTACTTTACAGGCCTACAAATTTCACGAACGGAAATACTTTGTGTCACAATGTGACTCAAATTGACTCAGACACTAGCCTCAAAATCTTCAAGATTAACAAAGCTATTGTGTAGAATTGTCTCCATGTGTTGATGTGAACTGCGAACCAAGACTAAGCTGCTTTTTTTATAATACAGCCTGTAAGAGAGCTGTATCACCCAGAGAAGACTCCAAGTGGTTCCATGGAGAATCCTCTGTATCTGTTGAATTGTACTCCCTCGCATCTGAAGAATAAATCCTTCTGCAGGACTAAATATCCATGCCTGACCCAAGATAATAATTTAGTCATTATACAAGTCTAATGTCTTAAGTGTCATAGAAATCTGCCGTAGTGTAAGACATAAGCCACTGTGGCATGCCTAAAACCATCACCAGCTTTCAATTCTCGTAAGAAATCTAAACTGTGTTCCTGAAATTAAAGTCACCTCTCCAAGGAACTCAGTCCAGTCAATAATGACTCACATGACTCCACAGAAATAATAGTAATCAACTTCCTTTTGCAAAAATGGAGAGATACTAGAATGACAAAACGTTTATCGAAATTTGAACAACCAATCAAAGATGGTGTTCTTGGGTCTGTGTGTCTGGACAACAGAGTTGTGGAAAGAGAGGCAAACTGACTGGTCAGAGGGTCATTGCTCACACTGTTAGGACATCTCTTGCAGACGAAGTCTAAAAAATTAACAAATGGAGCAAGAGTTTTTTCTCCTAAAAGTATGTTTTAAAAAACTATAAAAATATATTTTATATGACAGAAACATTTTAGTCCCTAAGATTTTAATTGGATAAAATTATTTTCTTCTTTTTTCTTATAGGGGCATTTTAATAAGAAACTGCCAATAAAATCTGTGAAGTTCTTTTGAAGAGAAACAGAAGGAAATAGAAAACATTGTTAACATTAAAAATTACTTGTTATATATCGGCTTTTATAACATAATTTCTGAAAAACACTTCTATGCCTATGCCACTAAGTAGAGAATTTTATTAATTTTTTTGAAAGTCTTTAATATGCAACCACTTTAATCAACGGTTAATTTAATCAACGCTTAAATCACATTTTAGTTCAAATTATAGGAAAAAAATCGGACTTAATAAGAAAATAATTGATGTCAAGATAGCTGTCCTAAAATTTGAATATATGCTAGGAAAATAAATTGTAAAGTTATTTCCTCTAATAACTCAAATAAATACAAAGCCCTAATTACTTTTAAATGGGACATTCTGTTTTCAAACTATTAGCTCGTTCAGACTGTTTGATTGTGAACAAAACAAAATGGAATGCTTTCAGTCTCAAAAGAATGAGACTTTTCTTAGTGCCTAATTAGCTTTCCTTTTTAAGGAAGAGGATTTACTCATTGGGGGCCTCCTCTTCAAAGCAGGCCCAGCAAGCTCACATTGAACAAGGTCAGAGTCAGTAGACAGGGTTTCCGAGCATGCCGGATCATATTTCCTTTGGTGGTACAGAAAACAGAGAAACCTCTCAAAGTACAGGTTACCCCACAGGCTAACAAACAACTGCGCCAATTGCTCCCTGGGGTAGTCCATCACAGTTAAAAGAGTTGGTTCACATAATTACTTGTGACAGGAGTATTTGCTTCAGCCAACTTGACTCAACTACCTACTGATTGTCATCAGAGAAGATAGACAAATGCCCTCTCCTCTATTTGTACTTTTATTGAAAGAATCTGATCTAGGCTCTTAACTAAACAGTTCACAAATAATTAATACAATGTTACAATTTAAAGCAACTATTGTCCTTCAGATGCATATTTGAGCTTTATTTCAACCCAAAATTCCTGGAGCAGTGCCATAGCATCGATTCAGTAACATCACTAATAGTTTTCTCTCTTTACAGTTTATTTTTGTAGCAATAGTGTTAACCAGTTTCCAATTTTCAAAATTTATTTAATTTAAAAAATAATTTAGTTTTGGAATTAGATAATCTGCAGGTTGGATTGTATGTTCAGTGTATTCCGTAGTGGTGTCTCAAGATCCCACGATCGAATGTAAGTGTTAGAAAGCTAACAAATCAAATATATTAATTATTTTCAGTTGTGCAGACATACAAAAATGAGAAAGCTAGTTAGTAGAGGGCTGGAGAGATGGTTCAGTCATTAAAGGACCAAAAATATAGGAGATAGATGTTTGACCTGAACAAAACTTAAAAAAAAAAAAAAACAAAAGCAAGAGAGAAGAAAAACTCCAAATTCATTTTTATATCTGAGTTCCTATTTTTATGCAAAAGTGGTCTGTACTCATATAATTTAATGACATATATTAACTCCATAAGTTACAATTCACATAAGTTAATTACAATCTCTTAAAATAGAAGCCATGGTTCTCAAGCACTTTGCTGATAATGCATTAGCAAGATGAATCAACGATTTAAATAAATAAAGACTAGGTGTATTAATGTATGTATGAGATCAATAGTGTCATTATGTTAAATGAGATGTATATTCAAAACAACCACAAAATCCCAGTGATCTATTTCTGAGATGTTTACAAGATGATTTCAAAGTTTATATGAAGAAACAAAAGACACAAAATAGTTTTTTTTAAAAGGAGAAGAACATAGAGTCCTGACACTACCAATCTCATCTTTGTATAACACTAAAACAGAATTCCATAAATGAGACAATTGAATTGGTTAAAGAATCTAGGAACATATCAAGCGAACAGTACTGAGTGCTTAGAAATAAATTTGCATCAGTATAGTCAACTTATCATTGACAAAGGAATATATACAATACAATAGAGGAAAAAAAAAACAATCACCGTTTCAATAATCAGTGCTAGAACAACTGAGCAACATATACAAAAGAAAAGTAGACACATAATTTATATCTCTTTTAAGAGTCAACATAAAAAGTACCATAGACTTAAATATAAAACAAATATTGATTTAAAATACCCACAGAAGAAGATATGAGGGTAAAACTAAGTGACCTTCGATATTTAAATTTGCATTTTAAATGCAATCTGCAAAAGAACTAATTAATAAACTGAAGCTTATAAAAATTAAAAATTGCTGCTTAAACAATGATAACAGCATTATAGTGAAAATATAATCAAAAGACTTAGAGAAGCTATTTTTAAGATACATATTTAATAAAGACCAGTTACCAATCAGTAAGAAAACTCAATTTTTAAGGTTCCAAAGGCTTAACAGACATACTGCTATAGAGGATGGAATGAAGCATATTGAAGAATCTTCTACTACGGATCATCAGAATAATACAGTTTGCAGATACGAGACTTCAGTTTATGACCTCAGAATGGCAAATGTCCAGATCGTAAACACCATCAAATGCAGGAGATGACGGTGGAGGGGTACAAGGGCTCTCTCTGCTGACCAGGAAGCACAGTGAAACACATGGTTTGTCATAAAACCAACCATATTCTTTCTATATTAACTATCGGTTGAACTCATTGATATGTATCCCAAACTGATGTTCACAGAAGGTGATGTCCATAGATTTTTTTTTTTAAGTAGAGAATAATGCTCTCAATTTGTAAATATCAACAACAACAAAATATCTCTTAGTAATTGGGTGTGGAGAACCATTCTAGAAGAAATCATTGTGCTTAAGCTGCACGCTGTGAACTCTGAGTTGTTTACCTTTGAAAGGAAAGGGAAGTTTTGACAGGGAACTACTCACAGGAATGTGTTCTTTTCGGCCTACCTAAGAGGCTAGGAAGAAGTGAGATTGTACAAGAGTCTGTGGTGTTTTGCTATATAAGGCAAGCTTGCTTAAATAAATTTGAACCTTTGTCAGGACTTGCCTTGGCTCCTTTGTACCTGTCTCTGTTTCCCTCAATGCCCACTCCCTCTTTCAGGGACCTTGGTCAACTTGCCCCAAGGGATGGGACAATTAGCTACTGGTGTATTGGAATCTTAGTCACTTCTTAGACATGAACTGTCAATGGAAACGTGTGGAGGGACTTTAAATACATTTATGGAATGAATAAAGCCAATCTAAAAGGGCTGGATGCCTTATGATTCCAAGAATGGGTACTCTGAACAAAGAAAAGCCACGAAAGTATAAAAAACTTCAGTGGCTGATGGTGTTTGGAAGGCAGAAAATAGAGATGAGTGGGTGACACACAGAGATCGTTTGGGTCACTGTGACAGCATATTAATATAATGTTAAGTACTTGTCACTGTAAATTTGTTTAACCCACAGAATAAACAATACCAACAGTGGACTCTAGTGGAAACTGTGGTGTTTGGGTGAACATGTGTCAGTGCAGCTCCATCAGTTATAACAAATGTACGACTTGGATTGAGGGTGTGGTTGTTTGAGGGACAGTGGCCTCCATTGGCTCATACATTTGACTGCTTAGTCATCAGGGCTTTACTTGAGAAGGGTTAGGAGGTTTGGCCGTGTTGAGATAGTGTGTCCCTGGGGGTAGGATTTGAAGTCCAAAAGCCCAAGCCAGATCCAGTGTTCATTTTGACTGCTGTTGCCTGTAGATCCAGATGTAGCTCTCTCAGCTTCTCCAGTACCCAATCTGCCTTCCTGCCGCCATGTTTCCCACCATGATGATGATGCACTAAACCTCTAAAACTGTAGGCAAGTCCCAGTTAAACGCTTTTTAAAACAAGATTTAGTGCGACCCCCCACCCCACGACCACAGTAAACTCTCTTTCCAGCAATAGAATAGGACTGGGATACAGGGTGAGGCAGATAATGAGCAGTTCACTTAGGGGTTGGAGAAGGGTACATACGTGAGCTTCTTGCAACTGCTTCCTAGTCTTACTGTGACTTAACTCCTTTAAATGACACGGTTAAGAAAAAAGGGATCTCATGAGTCCATCAAAATGTAGGTTGAGCTGGGCAGTGGTGGCTCAAGCCTTTAATCCCAGCACTCGGGAGGCAGAGGCAGGTGGACATCTGTGAGTTCAAGGCCAGCCTGGTCTACAGAGTGAATTCCAGGACAGCCAAGGCAACACAGAGAAACCCTGTCTCGAAAAACCAAAAACTGATGATGATGATGATGATGATGATGATGATGATGATGATAATGATGATGATGATAATGATGATGATAATTAATAATAATAGTAATAATAATAATAAATAAAAATTTAAAAATAAGTTTATACAGGACTATGATCAATTTATCAACTTGCTGGCCTCTTATTGGTAGTCTTCAAAAAAGATCTGTTCCCAAGCTCATTTAGGTAAGCCATAAGATCCTGCTCACTGCCTTCTCAGAGTTGAGGTCTGTTACTTGTGGCTGTCAGCTTTGGAAAGTCCTCAGCCTTTCTTGTATTTGTTATATTCTTTACTTCCCTTTTCACCACATATCAATAACAGACTCCTGTTGGCTTTTGTTGTTGTTGTTAGCTTAGTTAGACACTCAATGCGCTCAGGTAGTTCAGGATTGATTATCCTAATGAAACACATAAAGGCTCTTCACAATGCTGTACAGTATAGTGCTTGAATAACCAAGGGACAAGAGTCTTGTGTTGTCCATTGTTTGCATTCTGCCAACACATTGTCTAGAGGACCCATCACCAGTAGCTTAAAGTTAGCCTCTATAATAATATTTCAAACACAGTCATAGTGATTGAGAAAGTAAGTTTTGGCTCTGCTGTGGCATCCATTAAGGACTCTCAATGACCTTGTTCAATAAAACACCTTGAAAAGGTACAGAATATTGTAATGGGGCAGTTAAAGCCAGGACTGAAATACATCGATACAAAATACATAAATATTTGATATCACTAATGATGATATTTTAAAAATCAACTTTGGTTGTGGTTTACATTGTGCCATGGCTACTTATATTCACTATAGGTGAACATGTCTCTTATTTAAACATACAGATAGTTTCCTATTGTCATAATAAAAATTTCATTCATACATAAGAACTCATGTTGGCAAGACACTTGACCAGAAATTACTGGTACAGTTACCACCTTTATTAGAGTCTTCATCTCTATTTAGGTATATATCATGAAATAAGTCATTACAAAATTCACTAGGGTTTAGGTGCATCTAGACATTAATTGATGTCTGTGCAAAGGCATACAAATTTTCTTTTTCTTAGGCTAACCTACTTCACAGAGAAGAATTGTCTCAGAGATGAACCAGGCACAGAGATAATGTTCATCTCCAAGACAAGGTAGAAATAGTGAGTAAATGTGGCAGTTGGCATTTAAAGATAGACAAGACTTGCTTCTGAGACACATTTGAGGCTGAAGCAACTGGAATATTTACGTTATGCTTCTGAGGTCTTAAGTCAGAGGAATGTGGGGAAATACAGTTTATTATGTTGCCTGAGGAAGGGAATAAAAAGCAGTGAGCACTAAATGAAGGGTAATAACAAATATAAAAGCCGATACTTTATTTTTATGTCTTTTTAAAAAATCTGGTATTTTTTCCAAGTGTTCTTATAATTTCTACAGCATCACTCATTCATAGTGCTGGAGTTTCTTTGCAGTTGATCTTATCAAAATGCTATTTATCCTCATTTTCTTTCTTTTTTTTATTATGTTTCTTTCTTAAATATACATTTATATTATTACACATGAATAAAATAAACTACATACAGCAGGAAGAACCATGAGACAATCAGGAATTATATAAATGTTACATCCATAGTGATTTGGCTATTTGTATTTGGCAAGCTTGCAGTAAGCATTTTTCCTATCTTGTTGGGTGTAAATTTCTGAATGAAGATCAATAGCTATCATATCTCATCTCTAATTACTTAAAACATCTCTCTTGATCTAAAAACATCTTAACCTCTAACCTACTAAGCTTAATTGAAAGACTAAACTAGCTGGTCTTCAACCACATCAGAGATTTGAGAAGGAATAAAACTTAAATATCTGAGTGAACCAGAAGTGCAGGTTAGCAGCTGACAAAATGAAAAAAATGACTGAGACAGTTTTCTGCCTGAACAGTCACCCAACACTCTCTATAACATTGGAGCGTCATCTTCAGCCTTCTGGCCCAATATATCTGACAGGCATATTTGCCAGGCAGGAACTATTGAGGACTAATTTTCAAATTAATTACCATTTCCCCTAATCCTGGAGATATCACCAAGAAGTCTATCCTCTTGTGTTGTTCCTAGCATTCAATAGAAATGCTTCTAAGTTTTTATTCACCACAACCCATAACTTCTACATTCTAACCATTGCTAACTTTTATAAGACTTAAAGTGTCCCATTAATAATTCTTTCTTGTAATAGCTTTTAGAAAGAGTATAGGATTTTTTGAAGTCTTACCTCTATCTCTATTAATGTGATCATGATTTTTCTCCATAAGTCTTTAAGTGTGATAAATTATATTGACATTCCAATTATAACAATAACTTATTTATGTACTCAAATGACATGATTTATATTATAGGAATCAAAATATTAAAGACATGCTTACATTTGTATGGAACTGTATAAATATGCCAACAAATGGCTGGATTTAACACTGTATTTAACAACTTGATAAATGAAATTAGGTGATAGCTTTCTTTGTCCTACTTAGATATGAAGATTAAATTGACTTCTGTGGGCTTCTTTTCCTTACTAAGACTGAAAATAAGGTTCATATGAAAAAAATATAATAACTTTAATTTTGCTAAAACTTAACACATGACAGTATTTGATCTTGGCAGGATATTCATGGAGAGGATTTGCCTACTGATTCGTTTGTTTTACCCACTTGGATTTTTTTAATCACAGTTAGTTGCCAATTCAGTAATTTATATCCTTCAATAGATTTTTCAATAAAGATGTTATGCATAAAATTGTATATAACATTCACCTTAATAAAAAGATTTTACTCAACCTTTCCCATGCAACCTTTTCCATTCCTAATAACGACTGTCTCTCCCTTACGTTATTTTTGAAGTGTTGCCAGAGTTTTATCTTATTATTTAAGGAGAAAAAA
>OU015758.1:1489500-1511675 GCA_907169655.1 Acomys percivali | reverse complement strand
TGTGTGTGTGTGTGTGTGTGTGTGTGTGTGTGTGTGTGTGTACAGGGGTATATACATGGACACCAGAAGAGAGAGTCTGATTCTCTGGAGTCCCGCCAGTTTGAGGCTGCTGTTGGCTATTCACGCTGACTCAGGCATCAGGGAAAGCTTAAGGTTTGTATATTTTGTAAACTTTATACATCCTTAAGGCAGGAAAGGGGCCAGGCCCTAGCATGAGAAGCTCCATCACTAGGCCCTGGCCCCAGACTTCCCCAAAGGTTATAATGGTGGTTATTTTCTGTCATTCCCAGCCTGGAGGCTAGAGAGTGGGCAGACCCTATCCTACAAGAAAAATCAACCAAGCCTTGAACAGGAAATCCCATTAATCCCTTAGCTCCCCCAAGCTCAGGACTTGGAATCCCACCCATCCTTACCCTGGAAAGCTCTACTCTCTAAGAAAGTCTGTGTAAGCCCTGCCTATTATTCAGTTCCCTACTATCTTTTCCAGGGAGCAGGGAGCAGAGGCAGCCACCCCTGGACTGGTCCCTTCAAACCCTGGACTTGTCCCTCCCAATAAATCTCCTTTATGAGATTTGCTATGACTCTCTCATCTGAAGAACCCTGGAAGTGAAGAAACGGAGCAGGGCTGAGGTTTCTGAGGCTTTGGCTTAGCTGGGGACAGCCTCCTCCGAAAGCTGCAAGCAACACTGAAGAAGAGGATCAGCAAAGCTGTTAACACTGTAGCACTCCAGCTCGGCCAGGGATATCTTCCCTCAGGGCTGAAATGACTCTGCTGAGAAGGCTTCCTCTCAGAGCTTTGTGGTTCCTGGGATCCTGAATCCCAGGACATGTTTCAGTCTGAGCATAAATGCTAACAGCCAATAAGGATGCTGAAAATGGAACTCTGGTGCTCTGAAAGGGTAGCAGGCACTCGACTTGCAAACCATCTTCCTGACTCCTCCCTTCTTAGTTTTACCTAGTATTTTTTCCGTTTTATTGGTTTAACCTCATCTTCAACCTCATCCCAGTTTCTGGAGCCGACTGACTAAATCACTTCATGTCACTATTTAAAGGCAAGAATTTGAATAAAATTATAACTACCGCAAGTTCTATTCACAAAATTGTAAGTACATGAAAAACTTTTCCTTTCTCTATAGCAGTTGGTATTTGACTTTAAAGCATTGTAATCTGAAAAACATGATCCACAAATTGTGTAGAGGCGCTCATCAATTTACAACGTGGTGTGTTCTGATAATCCTTTATAAATTACATATGCAGTGGATGTACCCATGTTTTTGTTTCCCTGCAAGATTGCTACCTCCTGGCTGACCAAAGAAAGATGGCTCGTTTTGTTTGGTGTAGGGCCTTGAGGTAACAGGCTTCTCCTTTCATTTCCTGATGGCAAGAGATTACCTCCTACGTCTCTCTTGGATTGACAATCCCCAGGCCAATGTTTTCCCTTCCCACAGTGGCTGCTATACCCTGGAAGTCTTGGCACATCACTAACATCACAGCCAGAAGCTCCTGTACTCTTCTATGAGTACCATTTACCCCAAAGTGAGTGCACCTGTTATTTTGAGGTCTGGAGCTTTTAACCTTACAGTTTCTTTGTAAATGGCCAAATCTACCACAGTTATAGAACCAGGTGTTTTGATCACTTGTCCTATGATACTGTTTGATGCTCCTGAGAGCTAATGTTAACTGTCTCTCTTCATCTAATGGGCTCCTCATGCTTTTAATGGTCTTGCTCTCTTACACTCAGTGTTTGCATTCTCATACGCCATGATCAGTGTCGATGCCTGTCTGGTCTCAGGATCTGGTATGGCTCTATCTAGAGCTGAACCCAGTCTCTGTAAGAATTCTGTGAAGGCTTCTCCAGGGCCCTGAAATACCTTAGTAAATGAAGTGGTTGTTTTATCAGGTTCCTCAACCATGTCCCAAGCTCTTTTTCTTTTTTTTTCTTTTTCTATTTATTTATTTTTTTAAAACAGGGTTTCTCTGTATAGCTCTGGCTGTACCGGAACTCTCTTTGTAGACCAGGCTGGCCTCAAACTCACAGAGATCCACCTGCCTCCGCCTCCCTAGTACTGGGATTAAAGGCGTGTGCCACCACCACACCGGTTCACGTCCCAAGCTCTTAAGGCTGCAACACAACATTTTTCAATTACTACATCTTCAGATCGGGTTTGCTCTCTTAAGTCAGCGTAATGTCCTTCACCAAACAATTGATCTTTAACGGCATCGATCCCCCTTGTCATATTTTGTTGTTCTATTCCCTTGGCTTCCATTCTCCACCAGGACAACCACTGTGACTGTTGAGCAGCTTCTAACACAGCTGACACCAACCACTCCTCTCCAGTCTTAAGGAAAACGTCTATGCTTTGTAGCCAGGTTACTGAATATTTGTTTAGCAAAAAGATGAATGCATTTCATACAATAGCCTCTTTGAAATGCCTTAAACCTAACTTATCTACTGGATGCCATGCCATTTCATCATAAGCCTCACCACCATCATTAGCAGGGATATGTTGCACAGAGACTGGGAAAGCTGGTGGTGCCTGGGTAGCCCTAGAGAATCCCTCTACTGGAGTGCTTGTCTCCAAAGCCCCTTTGGCCTGTCTGCTTTCCCGTTCCTCTATCATCGCTGCAGCCTGTTCAGTTTCCCGTTTTTTCTCTGCCCTCCTTCCGCACGCTGCTGCTCTGTATGGCTGGTACGTGGAGCAGGGTAGGACAGGAATTGTGGGAAATGCTGGCTCTCAGTAACCAGGTGTTTCCCCTTTACCAAGGGAAACTTTTTGCTTTCCAAATGCTTCAACCTCCACCCACAAATTCTGTAGTTGTACGGCTAGCTCTGCAATCGTTTCCAGAACGATAGGATTTACTGAGCCTTCTGGTTTTCATACCTTATCAGTCTTTCTTCCAGTCTTTAAAAAAAATGTAATACAGTAAAAAGACAAAGAAAACAACAACAACAACAACAACAAAATTCCCTCTGGTATAAAGCAGGAAAGAACTTTGCCCATAGCAGCTGTGATTTTGCTGACACTGTGAAACAGCATCTCTGTATCTTTAAAACCAGTATCTTCCTCCACAACATTAGAAGTTAAGTTACCTATCATACCCAAAGCACATTGGGAGCCACCTGTACACTTCGGCCTTTTCCAAACTCGCTTTATTTGAGGTCCTTTAATGCTTATAGCTCCCTTCCAACCCACCTACCCTAGATAATGATAAAAGAGGTTAATGGGAACAGGAGAAGTAGACCTTTTTGGACTCAGTCCCTGGGAGTGACTCCCCTGGTGTAATTCAGCAGGATTTCAGCCGACCCGCAATTCTACCAAAGTTGCTGCTGGAACCTGGAACAGCAGCCAGAACCTGAAGCCCCAAAGTGTTCTCTGGAGTGGTCTCTCTAGGACCATCTTGAAGTACAGCAATGAACAGCCAAACAATACGAAGACCCAAAAAAACCACATCCCCTACACAAGGTGGTTTGTCTTTTAGTGGATAAACGTCACCTGTTCTCTTACAAGTCTGTTCCCCATCCCTCACTTGGGATCAAAACAAAAACATGTTTATATCCACTACACACATACATCATAAGTCAAAGATATTTTGTATACATCTAAACTATAGATTATCAATATCCATAGTTTAGCCTAATCTGCCCTAAACATATTCAGAACGTTTAACAGTCACTGGCCATCTGACACACAAGATCTATTTTATAATACAAACTGCCCACAACTTCATTCATTTCCACGATTGTGTGTCCAATGGGAAATATCATCCCTCTGCCATTGTCTATCATCTCAAGAGGCTAAAATATACTGTGTGCTATTAGGCAGAACACTTTCAAATTTCCAAATTCCAAATATTGTTTACTGAATATACACCATTTTATACCATCATAAAGTCTGAACATCATAAGTTTTGCTGTCATAATTTAAGGGCTGTCTATGTAATAAATGTGTTGAGAGTCTCTGACTAGACCATCAATGGTCATATGTTTTTATTTAAGTCTATAAACTACAGTAACATATTATTGATTTCTTAGCAGCTTGAAATTCATAAATAAACCATTTTCAGTTATTCCCTTGTTTCCACATAATGTGTGCCTTGTTTTTATCCTGAATATGCCTCTGTGTGCCTGAAAGCATAGGATTAATAATTCATTTATTAAACAACGTGCATATTAATTATTTAAACATTTGCTATGCAAGACACTTGTCTCCTCTAGTGGTTAGTGAGTTCTAGGTGATTCTCTGTAATTTCATCAAGTTTTGTTTGTTATGGTGCAAATTCCTAGTGTTGAGTCTATGAAAACCTACAATTTTATCTTCTTGATGTATTGATTGCCGTTTGCAGAAAAAAAAAATCCTTTCTGTTTCTGTAGTTTTTTCACATTAAGTTTTCTTTTTCATTTAGTAGTACTTTCATTTTTTTTTTAAATGTTAGCATTCCTTGCATGGGGTCTAGAAAGTCCTCTGGCCACAGACATTCTTTCAGAAGTGCTATGAGGACAAGATTATTTTCTTCAGAGTATTAATATGCCTCTTTTCACTCTCAATATTTCATGAGCACCAGTGGAATTTCCCAGAGACTAACTGAAATACAACGTGACAAGGAACTGACAAGAAAACCCAGGACCCTCTGTTAATCACCACAGTAAAGTTGTGCAAAAATGCAAATCAGACAACTCTTTGTAATAACTTAGACTTTTTGAAAAATTGTTTTTAAATAGGTATTTATAGTGACATAAAATAAATTTATCATTGTTACTTTGAAGGCAATAATAGGAATTCCTTTTAAATTCTCCCACTTTCATTTTAATAAGATTAAGACCAGTGATATAAATCATATGAACTAAGCAAAAAGTCTTTGAGGTTTTCAATAAGTTTTCCAGTCCTGATCAGTGGTTGTATTTTTGTGACTTCAGTAAAGTTCACATAATGAGGAAATTATCATTCTTATTAGTATTATCTATGTGTGAGTAAAAACAAAACAGAGGTCCCAAAGTACACTGTCACTTAAACCAAGTGCACAGATGATGTAAGTCCAGGGCTCCATCTTGGAGTGGTAATCCTAAAGTTAGGAGCCCATAGCAACTGCAGCATGAATAAAAATATGGAGAGAAATAAAGTCTCATAAGTAACAGGCTGATGTGTTCTTTATCTCATTTTTTATGCTTTAAATGAAATTCACTTTATTATAAATTACTTATAAATAAAAAGCATCATATAGTCCGATCAGCCACACCCAGAGTCTACACATCTCTACGCTCAGAACGCCCATTCAGAAACAACTATACAAGTCACACAAACTATCATACTTCTTTAAATGAGAATACTGTCATTTCCAACACTTCTATATTGAGATTTTATATGTGATTATTAAAATGTACACACTTTTTATGTTTTTTTTTCAAGCAATTGAAACTATATTGTAGGGGATTTAGTATCTTAGATGCCCTGTGACTTGCGATATATTTTAAAACTTTCCTCCTTAACATGCTGATTTCACATATCCCTCATTTGCATTGCCCAACTACCAATTCCTTTTCCTGGTACTTACATTAAGTGTCCTATATCTTTATTGGGAAAAAAATGTTAATTTTATCATCTCTTCATCATTTCAGAGGTCAGACAAGGCAGGCACGCCCTGAGAGAAACCATGGTACTACTGTCTAAATGTTCCCCTGCACCTTCAATGGCTTCTGCATCCCTCCCTCCCTCTTTCCTTCTTTCCTTCCTCGCTCCCTTTCTTCCTTTCTGTCCTTCCTTTTCATTTCTATTCTACTCTAATCTTTTTAAAAGCAAACTCAGTCTAACACTTGAAACTGCAATCCCTGTTGACACGAAACCTTTCCCAGTCTGCTCTATTACTATGGCCCAACCTAAACCACACGCTTCACCTGAGCTGGATCAAGGACGCTTCCTTGGATTCCCTCATTTGTTATCTACGCACCCCTGTCCCTTCAGTGATCTTGAATTCCCTCTTCAGTCTTCAAATTTCTATAATGAATTTGACTCACAGTCTGGTGCGCATGTTCTTCATTCCACACAGACCTCCCAGAAAAGCCCATATGGAAGGAATTCTCATGATTTTTTTAAACATTTTTTTTTTGTGCTACTCAAAGTTCAGGTATCTACTCTCATGTTATTTTATAGTTAGGTGAAGATTTGATCCTACCTACTCAATTATTCCATGAGTTCCTTAATGACAGATCACTTTTAACCTATCCTGGAATGTCCTGCACCATAAAGCAGAAGATTATGCAGAAATGTTAGCAAAGCATAATTTCCAGAATGGATGCTCTTAACTTTAGGCACACTGGCAATCACTCCTGCCACCCGGTGATTGGTAGAAAAGAAATCAGCTAGAGACACTTTCTCACTCATATTTTCAACTTCATCAATGCTCTGGAAATCAACGGAGAAGTTTTCTTTCGTACAAACTTGCCTCTTTTTCTAATGCCATCTGTCAAAATCACCTCAGGGCTTACTACAACCAAAGACAGTGAGAATACACAAGCTCCTTCCCTTTGCTAGGAGGGCCAGTCTGTGTCAGCCTTCTAAAATATTCTCAAATATTTTCAGAAATCAGTGCCTTCTTGTTAATACCTGTAACTTGTGCTTTCAAAGGAAGGAAAGGCCATATGTCTGAAGAAACACACACTTTGGAAACAGGATTTGCAAGTTTGAGCTAGAAATCACCCAGAAGTCTCCTCCCTGAGAACTAGCTCTTATAGTAGCAGTAGATGTCATTCGAACTGCTAAGAGAAAAGACCAGTCAATAGTCCTGACCAGCATGGCAAGATACCCACAGGGTGCAATAGTGAAACACATTTTTAGGGTAACTCAGCTATCTAATTCAACCTAACGCCCACTCAACTGAGAGGTAGGACCCATGCCTGGGATTGTAAACCTCACCAACTACATATGGCTGGTGAGGTCATAGGCCCAAGTCCTATGTTCCTGAACCAGTATAATTTCTAACTGTATTCTAAATGCTTGTTAATATAAATTCTAATTATTTTGTTTTAACTAGAAAACTATTGATCCTATGCAAATATTGAGTGGAGGCCATGGAGTGGCTACTGGGTCTGTCATTTCATGTATATGTTGATAACTTTAGACTTTATTTGGAATTCAGTAGGAAACCAACATCAGTATTCCAGAAGGAAAATGGCTTGATCAGAACTGTGATGAGGAACTGTAATTAGGCATATATTTAAGATAGTTTGGAGGGGAGATAGGCAGGGGGCTGGAACACCAGTGAGGAGAATTCATTCTTGGAACAGCTCAAACTGAAAAACTATAAACATATGTTTTGGAAATGTTTCTACATTTAATAAATTCTATGATAATATACTAGGGAGAGTTCTTTGAAAATCTATAACAGATGCCAGAAAGAGTACTATCCACTTTATCATCAATTAACATATACTTGGGATCTCCAGGGGACACTACACTTGTATATAACAACCCAAAACAAATTACAACAGCCTTGCCTTGCCATCAAACTGGAGGATAAATGATCAAGATTTTAAAAAATAATTAATTTCAAGTGGGTTCAATTATGTAGTCAGTCACTACTCAAGTATTTATTAAGTACCCATTGGGTATGAGGCAATTTGTGAGGCTCTTGTAAAAATCCATAATGATATTAATGACGAGAGGATTTTTTTTTCATGACACAATAATGTGAAATTCACATGGGAGTTTGAATTAAAAGCTATCCCTATGGTTTATCCATGCTGAGTCTTATCAAAGAAAAAAAAGGGTGAGTGGGTGGGTGGGGGCGGGGGCAGTCCACTGGTGAACATCATCTAAATAATTATGCTCAGGAGCCCATCAAGGAAGAGATCTTTAGCCATCCTATCATTTGAGAGGATATTGAAGTGGACTTATTCCAAAGCATTAGAAAACTCATCTACCCATTCAAACAAACAGTCCAAAGACATGTTTAGTACAAGTAAATTATCTGGCATTAAGTAAACAGAGAGGTACCAACAATGAGCAAAAATTTCCTCAAATTCTTCTTGTCAGAGCTGAAGTCTGTTAACGGAGGTAAATCAGAAATAAAAAGAGATACGGATATCTGTGCGCCAGATGCAATCCATGGGGAACATTTGGATACACTCAATGGGGAGCAAATCGAGACATCAAAACTTCCAAGGAACTGGGGAGGAAGATACTGCCGAAGAAAAAGCAGGGGGTGCTCATCCTAAGGCAAGCAAGTCTGCAGTTAAGTTAGAAAGAATTCCCAAAAGAAGCAGTAGAAATGATGTGGAGGGAAAAAAAACAGGATCAGATAACGTAGAGACACTGTGATGTCTTGGCTTTACTTTTGAGTGTGGTAGACACCTTGGAGATTTTTAGAGTGCAGATACTGATTTAGACACGATTAGAGAGAGAGTCATTTGGGCTACTGTTGAGAGACTAGAAGATGTATTAATAAGGGCAGACGTGGGTAACATAGGCAGCAGCCTTTCCCATGCCACATGAGACTCAGGGTAGTTGGAAGAAGAACAAAACAGTCAAAAGAGGTCAGACTCAGGGCACATCTTGACACTCATGAGGAAGCTAATAGTGACCTAATCTTCCGTTTGGGCAGCTCAACAAATGGAATTGTAATCTAATGGCTGTATGTTGAGGTAGACTTTGAGAAGCAGATCCAGGATGTGTGTGTGTGTGTGTGTGTGTGTGTGTGTGTGTGTGTGTGTGTGTGTGTGATATGTGTGTGTGTGTGTGTGTGTGTGTGTGTGTGTGTGTGTGCATACTAAGTTTGAATTCACTGCTTAGCACTGAGCTGGAGATGTGGAGTAGGCAGCTGCATAGAAGAGGAGGGAAGGCTGAAGACAGAAATTCAAGATGAATAACACCAAAGGAAGAAAACAGAAGCAGAGGGCCAGGGACTGAGCTCTCAGCTACAACAGTACGTAAAGGGTGATGAAAAGATGAGGACCTGGTAAGGGGAAACAACCAAGTAAGTGTAAAAAGTAGAGGAAAGGGATACTCTGCAATGTCTTTAACAAATGAAGATTTTTACCAAATACAGCTGAAAATTTAAGCAAAGTTTGAAAAGAGTATTGGTAATAAGGGATCATTGATGATGACTAAACCTCCCCCTCAGAAAGTTAGTAGAGAAATAAAAGCATTATTACCATTGTAGTAGATGTAAAAAAGAAGAAAAGTTTGGAAGAAACTATAGTTAACACTTTAAAGCAGACTTCCAACAAATGAGAGTCACATGGTGGAGCACACTTTTAGTCCCAGCACTCGGGAGGCAGAGGCAGGTGAATCGCTGTGAGTTCGAGGCCAGCCTGGTCTACAAAGTGACTCCAGGACAGCCAAGGCTGTTACACAGAGAGACCTTGTCTCAAACAACAACAAACAAACAAACAAAGAAGAAACCAAATGAGAGTCTATAAACATGACAGAAGCTTTGAAACATAGATGCTAATTTATGTAAGAGACAGTGGAGAGGGGAGACTCTCCAGAGACAACATTCCAGTGAACAAGTTGTATTTTTCTAGAAGTCATACTGCTCTCAAGCTCTAATTGGAAAGCAAGCCCCCGTTTGTTGGGAAGTAAATGTACTTGACTATAGAAGCCTTTTCTCACTTTCTCTAGACTTTAATATGCAGAGAAAGGTGAACCTGCCTGTGTACGCTTACTTATAAATTTTGTTTGTTTTCTCTTCAAGAGTTGAGAAAAGAAGGCAATTAACATTGAAAAGAATCAGGTTTTTAAAAATCAGGTAAGTGAGACAGGATAATCGGAGTTACTAGGTAAGAATTGACTTTATTCATTTGAATTTTAGATATTGAGCAAATAGATTCAATCGTATTCAAATGTGCGCATGGGTTGCCTTGTTAATGTCAAGCTTACCAAAGTAAGATTTGCTCTGGTAGGTCTGAAGTAAAGACCTAGTTCTTATAGCTGTAGTAGAAAAAAATGTACTAAACAAGAAAAGAGTCAGAAAGAATATAAAAATTTCAGTTTAAAATATATCATACATTACTCAAGGAAATTCTTAACTTCCTTTTTAAAAAAAGCTATTTCTTTTTCCTAACAACATGGAGCCAAATTACAATCTCGCTCAAACATGAATAAAGAAGAATGTAATGTCCAAAATAGTAAACCAACAGGAGAGACTTTTTACTGGCGCCTAATACATAATCAGGTGTTTTGAATATATGCAGTACTTTGAACATAAATATTTTTATTTAAGTAGTACATGATGCGTGACTCCAATATAAAAATTAGAAAATACGGAGGAAGGCTTCTTACTTTACTCCAGCTGCTACGATCAGCTGATTTAACATGAGCGCATGTGCCTCCAGGAGCTGCGGAAGAGGAAGCAATTTGACGTGACGCACTTCCTTTTGAAGGTCCACTGCTGGCAACACTGCCCTGTGCTGCACAAGGATCCCCACCTCATCCGGCCCAATAAAGCACAAAGGTTGGGATACAAGGCCAAGCAAGGTTATGCCATATGCCAAGGGACTCCTGTCATCCACGTCATCTACGGTGGCCGCGAATACCTAGCTCTTAAGGGTTCAACACATGGCAAGCCTGTCCAACGTGAGTTAACTAGCACTAAAGTTCGCCCATAGCCTTCAGTCTGTTGCTGAAGAGAGAGCTGGATGCCACTGTGGGTCTTTGGGAGTCTTGGACTCTTACTGGGTTGGTGAACATTCCACATAAAAATTATTTGAGGTTATCCTCTTTGATCCATTCCATAAAGCTATCAGAAGAAAATCCTAAAACCTAGTGGATTACCAAACCAGTCCATAAACACAGAGAAATGCTTGGGCTGACAGCTACTGACCACAAGGGCAGTGGCCTTGGGAAGGGCCCCAAGTTCCACCACACTACTGGTGGCTCTTGCTGTGCAGCTTGGAGAAGTCATTATACTTCTCCATATACCAGAGCCACCATGACTGCTAACACACATAACATTTGTAAACCTCATACCCAATAAGCAGGTTAGGACGGTCAACAAATTACAAAATATATTACGGAATACTTAGCATGTGGTTGTTAGGGAATACTAAAGTGTATGCAACCAGGCAGGAAAAAGTTTTATTATTTGCCACAATTTTATATATTTGTTTCCACAGAGTGCCACAAAGGAGGGGGGGGTGGGAAAATTGGTCAAAGGTAGGCATGGTAGTAGATACCTTTTACCTAAGCAGTTGGGAAGCTGAAGCAGGGGGATTGCTGCAACTTAAGGGGTTCAGGGAGAGTGTTCTAGAAAAAGCTGTTTGGGGATTTTACTTATTTGAAGGATGCAGAGGAATTTTAATCCAGCGATACACACAGAAGGAGTAGAAGGCCCCAAGGAAGTGGGATTATGGCACTGGTGACTGCTCAGAGTTAGGAACTGATGTTGACGTAAACGAAAATCTATTTCCTAAACGACGAGAAACATGGTATGTCATACAGCTACGCAAGAGTAGGATTTACAGTGTTCTGTTATCTAAAGCTTTGGAGAAGTCCACTCCATGACACTGGAAAGGAAGAGGAGAGGCCCAGTGACCTGTAACATGCTCCCCTCTTCCCATGGAAGAAGAGACATCCATGGTACCCAACTAACTCTCTTTGACTGCTTTTGTAGCTAATTAAGAAAGGAATCAGAAAAACAGGGTTAACTCCTATTGAAGAACCACAGGTCCCTAAGATTATGAATTGGATTGATGAATTTTTCTTTCCTGAAGAACAACATGCAGATTAAAGAGCTTTTAACTGTTCTTGATGCAATCAAAAGGTTATGGTTGTCTGCTAAAAACTCAGCTTCAGCCACAGTTTATGCAAGTTGTTCACATTACTCACTCAGTAATGATGTACTTGGCCCCACTATTTGTGGTCTGGTTCTCATTTGTTTGGCATTGCATTCCAAGACTGCAATGACTCAGAAATGTCCCTTATTTTTTACAGTAAGAACTAGCACGGTTTGCCTGAAACATCTCAACTCAAGAATCGTTTGTCTGTGGTCTTCCCACAATGGATCTAAGCAGGTGTATGTAAGTAAAGAGTTTAACAAGTGGAGTGAGAAGGCTGATGTTTTAACCAGGAAGCTTCTGAAGTTATTGCCTTAAATTTCTTCGACTACCACAGAAACTTTTTATATCTTTTGATACCATACAGTATTTATTATGATCAAAATATCATTGCTAACTCTTATCAAGTAGTTTATTCGGATTCATGAAAACATTTTCCAGGAGTTAAAAGAACCAAATACATTTAAAATATCTAGAAGTAGCTATCATCAAGGAACGTAAAATTTATCTTCAAATGTACTTGAAGGCATATTGTATGACAGAAGTATGGGATTTTGTGTTATGCTGATATAAAGATAAAAGCAGGAATGGGCAAAATATGAGTAGATGTATTTAACATAATGTAACTCTACCTATGGGCTAGGATTCACTGCTCCAGAAAATAGTGTGATTGTCACTGATGATACCTAATCAGAAACAGAACTAAAAATCATGTAAGAACTTAACCTCAACATGCTTGTTTCCTGGGACACCAGACTGCCCTGCACCCTCAAAATTAGGTTGTTCATTCAGCGAATAACATGCTCTCCTTCCTGGCTTATCTTGCTCCATGTTTACATCCCGCAATCCCTGCGGGATTCCTCCATTTCTTCTTTCTCTTGCATTAAATTATGACTTTCTTCATTCTTGATCAGAAAAAAAAAAAAAAAAAAGTAAGTTACTCTGACAGCATCAAGAACAACACCTTTAAGACATTATCTTCCACAGAAAAGTGCTTGAATGGGTAGTCCTCTGTAATATAGTAAGTGCAATAAGATAGAATTTGTTTATGAAACTGTGACTTAATATTATATAAAAGAACCAATGTTCAAGATGGTCTCAAATAATAAAAGAGACTATGAATATTGTTCACTTGGTAACACACGTGCCATGCAAACATGAGGACCTGGGTTCAGATCTTCACCAATCATGTCAACATCTATGCACAGCAGCGTTGTCTGTGAGCCTAGTGCTGAGGTGGTGGAGACCCCAGGCTTTGTGGAAAGACAGCCTAGCAAGTCAGTGAGCTTTAGATTCAGTAAATGGTCTTGTCTCAAAAGGCGAAACTGAGAATGACTGAGGAAGATATCTATTGGACCTCAACCTTGACCCCCCCACCCCACAAGAACTCTGTGTCACCACCACACTTATACACAATAAATAAGATACATAACAGTAAGTTTTGATCAGAAAGGGAAATTTAGAGAGGCAAGAAGATGCAGTCCTGCCTATGAAGACAAGCTGTTCCCTTGATGACACTACTGCACATGCTAGGGCAGCAACAGGTACCAGGGATTGAATATGTCCTGTGTGTCCCTGAAGCATGTAAGCGCCAACCATTTTCAACAAATACTTGAAAAAAACTTAGAAGGAAGTCCTGATGGAAACGTAAACCAGCCATCCAGAAGTTAAAAAAACAAATGCAGTCTATGGTATCCTTGAAATTGTTCTTATTTGACAAAGACACCTCTGAATACAACAAGGTTTCTTTGCTTGATAAAGAAAGGCTACTGTCTAGGTACTGTCTTATGCCACAAAACACGGGCGTTTTATCTACATTTTAAATAACATTCTCAGAATAAGCAGTCTTTTACATTGAATATTCTTCATTGTATATATAGGTTATTGGTTTCTCACTTTCTTTTACCAATGATCTGTGGAAGCATAAGTCTCAAGCAACACCTGCTCAGCATCTGTATCTGGAGACCTCTCCTGAATTGTGACAAGAGGACTCAGAAGACACAGCTACAGTAGCCCTCTCAGCAGGAGGAATAGAGGCACATATCCTGCACATGGATGAAATAAACATCAAACGGGAAAAAAATGAAAGAAAAAGGAAAATGACCCATCACACTGATCAGCAGTATCCGAGAGCAGCATTTGTACATTGCCCAATGGCAAATCTAGCCGCTATTCTTTTTTATTTTTTTTAAGATTTATTTACTTTATTTATTGCATATGAGTACTTTATGTGCAGAAGAGGGCATCAGATTACATTATAGATGGTTGTGATCTACCATGTGGTTGCTGGGAATTGAACTCAGGACCTCTGGAAGAGCAGGCGGCGCTCTTAACCACTGAGCCATCTCTCCAGCCCCTAGCCGCTAGTCTTTTGCTTATGCCTGAATTTCCTGCCAGTTGCAAATGTTCCTGTTTGTTTTGCTTCTGTAGTCATCTATGTCTGCCCACTTCATCCCTCCTTTCTTGAGACTGTGTAGTAGTCTTACTAAAGTTCCTGGCATCAACACATTTATTTTCTTTCTGACCATTGCTTGCAACCTACTGTGTGTTTCTAGTTTGTTAGCAGGTAGCCAAACCTGCCAAAAAAAGAAAAAAAAGAAAAAAAAAAAAAAGAAAAGAAAGAAATTTGTGTTTGAAGTAACCGAGGGAAACCCATCAGTTCCCAAATTGGTATCAGCCCTTTTACAAATTGCAGAGCCTCGTGGATACTTTAATGCTTATTTAACACAGATAAGCTTGGAGGGTATGAAGCTTTAACTAAACAGCTCGTGTGTGATCAAAGGGGGATACATCACAGCAATGGATCTTTTTCTTTAGAGTTACTTTTACAAGAGACTAAGGCAGTGAAAAAAGAAGAAACAGGTGAAATGTTTGGGCCAAGTGAGCTGTGCCAAGTATTTCACAAGTGAGGAGGCAGTGGAGAATTAAGACGACAAAAACGAGTTTGTTTTCTGTGAAGTTTCTTGACTTGGGCTGCTAAACAGAAGGCCAGTCCTATTCAGAAAACAGTTGTTGGATCCTGATTTGGAACCTGTCCTTACAGGAGAGATGCAAAATGGAGCTGCAGAAAGATCACAAACGGCACAGTGCTGTCAAGAGTTGGCGGTGCCTCCAGCCATTTACCCAAGCGCACACTCAAAGCGACAGGAGTCGTGTATCCTCAAACAACCCTCATCTGGCAGGGTGATATCACCAAGTGGCCTGTTTTGCTGCTTAGATGCACTAAAGATTAGATAAGAAAGCAAACAGTCTCTGTGGGATACTCCAAGTCCTCTAACTGCCAAAATAGCTTCCCAGACCAGATCAAAAGCAGGAAGGATTTGGGGCATCTCTACAGCCCTTTGCACAAGCATAGGGGGTGGGGGGGAGGGCAGGGGGGCAGAAGTCTAAGAACCAAAGCATTGGCATGGAGTTATAAAGTAAGCTTGCGTACTGATGGAAGGACTTTTCACTTTATGGTTTATAATCATACATGCCTCCTGGGCTTTTATTCTTTATTTTTCGGATTTGGTAACCCATCTTATTGAGTAAATCAAGGGTGACCTGTTACCCTGTGGGTCGCAGAAAGTCAGCAGCAGTGGGGATCTGTTCATGATTTTGTCATTAATAAGATGAAGGTCCATCTAAATTTTCTATGTTATGTCCCCTGACTGTAAAAATGAGAGATAGGATTATAGTCTTTTCTGGTTCATTAAATAAAATACCTCTTGGATTGAGCCTTAGCTGTAGTACTTTAGGTTCAATGAAGAACTGTATATCCATTATTATTTAGTGATAATCAGTGTGGGTAAGAGGATAACTAGAGGAGATATAGATGCAGAAATATTTCATGTTATTCTCTTATACAAAGGTCATAAAATAAATTTAGTTATTTATTAAATATAGTTGCCTTGTCCTGTTAATTGTCAAAATCTAAGAAACACACACACACACACACACACACACACACACACTACATAATGTTGTGGAACATTGTTGTATGAGCAACTTATAATGCTTACGAATATTTTGTTATATCCATAGACAGACAAAACAAAGAACACAATGCTCACCCACATTTTCGGACGGTTGCTTCCTTTACAGAAAGATGCTCTTTATCTCTTCTTTTTAATGCTTGTGTGCTTTCATTTACTTAAGCCCATCTTAGATGTCAAGCATACATTTTATTAAACTACCGTTGTATGTGTTTAAGGGGCACAGTTGTGAGACCAGTGAATGGTGAAGCAAAGCTGAAAAGCCTGGCTTGCTCCTGGCCTTCCTGACAAATACAATGAGGCAATCCTCATTGTGATAACTATAACAAACATGAACAGAGTGCTCTGGAAGACTGGAGAACTCAGCTCATTCACGCTGCCTTTTGGAGGGATGGAGGTGGTCCAAGGAGGTTCACAGAAGTGACACTTCACTTCGGGGCGGGGATGACTACAGGTTTGACCTTTTCCAGAGAAAAAGGTTTTAATTAGATCTAGAGCACAAAGACTGTGGCCGGAAATGCATCCCAGACAAAAGAAGAGGATTGGCAAAGGCATGGCGAGATGGAAATTTAACAAATAGTTGGTCTTTCCAAGTGAATGAATGTGAGTGCTCAGAAGGGAAAAAAACAAGACCAAAAAAAAAAAAAAAAAAAAAAAAAAGTGGGACGGTTTTAGTTTGGGCAACACTGAAGGTTCTCAACTGTACCCTTCTAGA
This sequence comes from Acomys percivali, assembly GCA_907169655.1. Lineage (NCBI taxonomy): Eukaryota > Metazoa > Chordata > Mammalia > Rodentia > Muridae > Acomys > Acomys percivali. The sequence goes on along the minus strand of OU015758.1, from coordinate 1,495,219 downwards.
GCAATGAGTTTTACAAACTTACAGCATTTGCCCGTGATATCATAGATGACAAAAAAATATAATAATAAATTTTAGAGTCTCCAAAAATGGTATGCGGAACCAAGATACACAACACTATAGGATTCAAATTCACCTCAACCTTAGCTGCAGTTTGGCGCCACCTGGTGACAATTTCCTTTTTGGGTTTGATTACCTGGGGGAGTGACCCTGGTTCTTGTGCGGGTTGTATCTTTAGAACCTGGTCAGTGGTTAGTGATTCCAATAGGAGAAAGACCCTTTAACTTGATTTGCTAGATGCAGAATATATTGGGATTATGGTTCCTGAAATCCCCACTCTTGACTCATTTTATTCCTCTGTTCTTATCCCATAAGAATAAGACCACAAGTCTAGAATAACCACCCAGCGCTAATACTTCAGCATTTTGTTTTGTTTTTTGTTTGTTTGTTTGTTTTGTTTTTTTTGTGTGAGACTGATTGATGCTGACTTACAGATACCCATGGTGCACTTCCTCAGTGAATGTTACAATAACTGCGCTGCCTTCCCATTTTCCCACTCATCCTCATAGTGAGTTGGATGCTGATCTTAATAACAAAGATGAAGGGAATATTTTTGAAGCGGGAGAAATGATCTCCGCCTATAAGACAACAGACTTCTGGAGACTAAAAGGATCTTTGGTATCACCTAGTGCTAAAGTTGTGCACGCACGTGCTTGATAACAGAAGTCACTGAGGCACAGAATACTTTCTTCCCCTTTGTCTGCGGACAATTATTCAGACTAGAGTTATAGCCCAACGCTGATTTGGCCAAGTATTATTTGCCTTCAGTAATTATTTTTAACTCAAGGACCTGTTCCCCTTTAATTAAAACAGTAGAGATCAGGGTACAGGCAACTCTAGCTCAGCTGTTGATATTCCTTTCGCTTCATGCCACATCGTCTCACTCTTACACCTTCTCCCAACACGTACACCTTTCAATGTTCAAAAAGTTGCAAAGTGCAACACACAAAGACAGAGCCTCCTTCCTACAGCAGGGGAAGAAAGGGGGGTTACCCGTTGGCTGCAGGAAGCAACAGAAAGCACCACCCGGGCCCAGGGCCTTAGCAAGTTGGAACTGGGCCTCTACAGCTGTCAGTAAAGAGGCAGTGTCCCTTCAAAGCGCCACACTCCACGGTCGGAAGCTAAACCAGGAAGTTAAATAGAGGTAAAGGAAGTGTCTGTCATCTTTGCTGCTCTCTGCCTGCCTTTCACCCTCTAGGCCAGTTGTAAAACTCAAGTCCTGGATTCCTAAGGTCTCCTCCTCCTGCGTAAAGGTGCAGGAAGCAGATAGGAAGGAGCCCCGGGAAGGGATGTTCAAAATCTAATATTCTTGTGTGCACAGGGACTGCTGGAAGGGGGAAACGCAGTGAGAAAGGGTTCTCCTACCTACTCCTCTGAGGGTCCATGGGTGAGGGAGGGGAAGAGGAGAGAGAAGGCATGGGATACAAAGCACAAGGGCTCCTAGCCGCTCAGCCACCCTGCCTGTCCTCTGCATTATATACCAAAGATGGGGTTGCCTCGGGAGGGAAAGGCCAGGGCAGGTGACCGCCTTGAGTTCTCACTGAGGTAATAGTCCCCCAATCCTGAGGTGACTTCTAACTGGTGATGGCAGGATGGCCCAGAGGCTCTCTGCTTCTCGCAGAAGAGTATATCATCAATGAAGAACGCGGCTCCCAGCAGCACATGCTTCGCTCTCACAGCTAGATCTATTGGAACTGTAGGGCCAAAGTCATCTGCATCCGTGGGAGCTTCTCAGAGCATCCTTCCCCGCGGCTCGCTGGTACAGCCCACGCTTAAGCGATTCATCTTTAAGCTTCACTTCAAAGTGAGTGTCGGTACCACAGCCAGGTCCAGCAAGGCTCCACCATTCAAAGAACAGGCTGGCGGCGATCAGCGTCTAGGATGGAGAATTTAGGAAGGGAGGGACGCCAGGCTTGTAGCACATAGCCAGTGAAGGTACCAAGCGAAGCCTGTACTTCCGTGTCCTGGAAGTCCACAGGGAACAGCAGCTGTAGTCAGAGTGGGGTGGACGGTGAAGGCTGATAATTCTAGGCCCCCAGGGTCTGCTAGGTGGCCTGTGGGGTACCACATCACAGACCCGCTGATGGATTTGACAGTTGTTCTCATCAGCTGCCTGACCCAGGTGCTGCGCAGTACCGGAGTGCTTCATTCCTGCTGCAAGCCTGCTAGCCTAGGAATGTTTCCACTCGTTCAGCCTTCGGAGGAACCAAGATTTGATCAATCTATTATGTATAAAACAGCTATGAACATGGTTGAGCATATGTCCCTGTTGTGTGGTAGGACATTTTCTGGGTATATTCCAAGGAGTGGGATAGCTGGGTCTTGAGGAAGCTCTATTCCCATTTTTCTGAGAAAGCGCCAGATAGCTTTCCAAAGTTGCATTCCCACCAGCAATGAAGGAGTGTTCCTCTCTTTCCACATCCTCGCCAACATGTGGTGTCATTTGAGTTTTTGATCTTAGCCATTCTGATGGGTATAAGATGGAATCTCAGTGTCGTTTTGATTTGCATTTCTCTGATGACTAACGAGGACAAGCATTTCTTTAAGTGTTTCTCGGCCATTTGATATTCCTCTGTTGAGAATTCTCTGTTAAGTTCCAAGCCCCATTTCACAATTGGGTTGTTTGGTTTTGTGGTGTTTAATTTCTTGAGTTCTTTATATATTTTGGATATTAAACCTTTGTCAGATGAAGAGTTGGTGAAGATCTTTTCCCAGAACATGGAAACAGCCTAAGTGTCCCTCAGTAGAAGAATGGATGAAGAAACTGTGGTACATTTACACTATGGAATACTACTCAGCTATTAAAAACAAGGAATTCCCGAAATTTGTGGACAAATGGATTGATCTAGAAATTATCATAATGAGTGAGTTAACCCAGAAGCAAAAAGAGACAAACGGTATATACTCACTTATATCAAAACACTAGTCCAAGGGATACGTACCCTGAAAAACTTTACTTACCAGGAAAGTGGGTCAGAGGAGAGGACATCCTGTTGAGACTTCAGGTGAGAGTAGCATGGAAGAATGGGGAAATAGTAGGACCCACAGGGTCCTGAAAACCTACAAGAAGAACTTTATGACAGGCAGATCTGGGTCCTGGGGTCCTCCTCAAACTAAGGCACCAGCCAAGGAGAATATAGGCAGTAAACTTCGAACCCCTACCAAGACCTAGCCAACGAACATGATATTCTCCACCGTTGTGTGGAGAGTGAGATCTGACTCTCACACGAACTCTGGTGCCCCTTTTCTGACCACATCCCCTGGATGGGGAGGCCTGACGGCACTCAGAGGAGGCATAGCAAGTTACAAAGAAGAGACTCGATATTCTAAGAGCATATATAGGGGGAGGAGGTCTCCCTCAATCACAGACATAGGGGAGGGGAGAAGGGGGGAAGTGGGAGAGAGGAAAGAATGGGAGGAAAGAGGGGAAGGGCTAACAATCAAGATGTAATACGAATAAATTAATAAAAAAAAGATTTGATCAATCTACGTTAGGAATTCGAGGCAAGGCAACCCTGGCAGCTGCAGGAAGGGAACCAGGAGACCCTGGGGGTGTGGGGCCTGGTGAGGGGAAGAGAGCAAAGATAGTTTCAGATCCAGGCTCCTGGGCAAGCACTGGAGCTTGTTGAGGTCCAGGATGATGCTCTGGATATGGGTACCCAGGTGTGACTGTGACTTGTGGAGGTGGGGGAGAAGGGGCTTAGCCTTTGGTGGGCAAGTCGCCTGCCTTGGGAAATGAGTAGGGAGCCTTGGGATGCCAGTGTCTAGGAGGCTTTGTTCTGGAGTGGAGAGAAGATAGGGAACAGACAGTCAGACAGACAGACAGAGACAGACACAAAGATGGTCAGGAAAGGCAAAGAGGCAGCAGCTTCCAGCATGGGTCCAAGGTCGCTTCACGTCAGTAATTTTTAAGCATCCAAGAATCAGGTGGGTTTGGAACAGATAGTTATTATCATATGCTTTGTATCTTTAACACGTATGAAAAGGAAATTGAGAGATGTGCTCAGAGGCCACAGTGAAAAAAAAAAATAAACCCACAGTTCTAAAGATGTTTTAAGGACTAATAGTATTGCTAATGTTCTAATCGTATGCTTGACATTTTATCAAAGAGTAAGAAGAAAAAAGTGTATATATCTTGTAATCTCATGGAATCCACTCAAACCACAAGTTAAAAATATCAAAATGCAATCTAATAGAAAACAAAACAAGAAAGACAAACATAAACCAAGCAAAGAAGCAAGCAGTTTCCTTAGGACTTTTAACTCAAATCATATCTCCAAATAAAGTAACAGTTCTGAGGTAGTTTCCTTACATTTTCAGATTTAAAAAAAAACTATATCCATTTCTGAATGTTTTGACACTTCCTTAAACAGTACATGGATTCTCACATGTAAAGCAGCATCCTTAGTTCTCACAAAGTTACCAGAGAAAAATGAAAATGTCCCCTCTCTTCACTGCAAAAGGATGATTTGTCAGCTGAAGTTGTCAAGTAGTGCAAGATGTCTATATTTTAGCATAACATTTTAATACAGTATTTGGGAGAGTCACATAGTGAACCCCAATTACATGTACTTCTTAGTCTTCCTGGGTCCATCGCCCCAACTCTTATGACCCCCTAAAAAAGAAGATAAAGAAAAGAAAAGAAAAGAAAAGAAAATACTAAGTCTAATCTGTGTTGTCCATAAGCCCACTAGAGCATGGTCAAACTCCCAGCAGTCCTCAAAGAAAACTATTTTAAACAAACAATAAAAATCAAGAGTTGGGACTGGGTAAAACACCTGTCACATGAGTGGGTGTGAGGACCAGAAGTTGCATCTTCAACAGTTATAATGAGATACAACGCTTGTCTTATATGATTATTAAATGAAAAATAAACCAGTAAACCAATAAGCCATATAAATCATGAGCATTTGATATTTGAAAATAGTTGTGAGCTATGACACAATAATTGGTCCTTTATCCACTGCAGTATTTTGTGTATTTTCAGCGAAAATATTTTATTGTTAGCAAATTGGTTATTATTTTGTTTATTTCACAGTTCTTAGTCACCAAGCTTAGTTCACAAATTCCAATTGTTTTTCAAAAATAAAGTTCATCTTCAAAAAAATGAAAATGTTTCAACATTGAAGAGGTTCAAAACGGTAGAGAAATCAAAACTCATTTGTGTAAATAATTTAGATTCAATTTATGAAAATAAAAGAAATACCATTTTTATAGTCATGACTTTTATTAAAAGAACTAATCATTTCAAGATGACTTAGCTCCAGCTTGCAAGACAGAAGCTTGAGAGGCACTTAAAAACCTCTTTCTGTTTACGCTTCTTGCCCAATCAGATGTTCCTATCATAATCACTTCATAAATGGACTTTCTGAGCTTAGGAAGCTAACTCTCCACCACAGCACTCTCCTTGTTAAGCACAGAGCAACCAAGTAACAAGAAGTGTACAATAGTGTCTATAGAAACTTTCACGTCCAATCCAGAATCCTTCTTCATAGGACTGACGTGGATTTGTTTGTTTGTTTGCCTCCTTGTTTTTGTTTTAGTTCCTCTTCCCTCTCTTCCTCATCTCCTCTGGTGTGTTTCCTGGATTTATACTGCAGACATAATAATGGGACGAAATAATCTCTCTCTCTCTCTCTCTCTCTCTCTCTCTCTCTCTCTC
>OU015758.1:1439797-1465758 GCA_907169655.1 Acomys percivali | reverse complement strand
AAAGAAAGAAAGAAAGAAAGAAAGAAAGAAAGAAAGAAAGAAAGAAAAGGGGACGAAGGAAGTGAGGAGAGAGAAAAGGGAAAGGACTCAGTGGAAAGCAGTGACATAGAAATAGTTGATAAATATAAAACAATTCCTATCAGCAGTAATCTGTACAGGAGTGAGAATAATTGTGAGTAGATACTACTCCGCGCACAGTAGGATGCCTACTACTCCGCGCACTTCCCGGAAGGATCCACAGCTGTGGACAGTCTTCTGGGAAAAGATCTTGGTAAACAGGGCAAGGCAAGACAACCCCAAGCTAAAGGCAATGTGTCAAACGGTGTCAAAAGGAGCATATTGCATATGACCTGGAATTCCTGAGCCAGAGTTGTGTGTATATGTATGCAGAGTTGTTTTCACTGTTGGTCAAGGTTGAATGAATATGAAAATTAATAAGGGCCATGTGTTATGTAAAAATGACAAGCAGGGCCAACAAGCTGTCTCGGCAGGTGAAAGTATCACCAGGAAAACTATAGTTCCCTTTTGAATTTTTATTTTCATTAGTTAAAATTTTTTATTTTTGTTTTTTTTTTTTGTTTTTTTTTTTGTTTGTTTGTTTTGTTTTTTAAGATAAGGTTTGTCTGTATAGCTGTCCTGAACTTTCTTTGTAGACCAGGATGTCCTGGAACTCACAACCATCTGCCTGTCTCTGCCTCCCTGAGTGACTGGATTAAAGGTGCGTGTCACTTTGTCTGGCTAATAAAAATATTTTTAAAGGTTTCTCAAAAGGAAGCTTGAGAACAATTTTATTAGATTTTGAGGGGGGGAAAACACAAGGCAGGCAAGTTGTAAATCTTGACAGCTGCTAGGAGGGATGAAAAACAGAAAAGGAGAAAGAAAGTCAGGCCTTTTTGAGTTAAGTTGGAGAGGGCCAGCGGGTTTAGTAATGGAGGTCAGCGAGCAGTGGTATGGAAGAAAGGAAGGGAGTGAAATCGCATTTCCGAAGTACCAACAACAACAATTTTATGGCTGTCGGACACCACAGCAGAAGGAACTATATGTAAGGGTCGCAGCATTGGGAAGGTTGAAAACCACTTGTCCAGAAGGAATGAATGCTTCGTCCTCATAGGGTGGAGGGTGGAAGGGAAGAAATCGTGTGGACAAAGGTCTATTCCATGAATTCCACTCAAGAGGGACGAGCCCTCATATTTAAAAGGCCTCCTAAGGGCTCCACTTCTCAATAAACCCCAATTAAATAGAGTCACATCTATTAATAGCACTATTGATACCTCATGTTTTTTTTATAGCTAAAGTGATTTATTCAAATTGCTGCCTTTAAATTAATGCTGATTAACAGCGTTGTAATAGGTCCTTTCTTGTTACAGTGATCCAAATACCTGAAATAGAGAAGGAAAAAGAGGTTGACTTCGGCTCAGGAGTTGGTCCTGTTTACTTTCTGGTTGCTGTGCTAAAACACTGACCAAATCTAACATGAGGAGAAAAATCCCTCTTTCAGTTTACATCTTGCAATCTGCACTGTGGGAAGCCAGGACAGGAGCTTAGGAAGGATCACAGAGGCAGGACTATAAAGTAATGCTGTGGAGGAATGTCTTGAATGGATGTAACAACTGTCAATAAAGCGCTGTTTAGCCAATAAGCTGGGGAGACGGACAGGAAGTGGAAGGCGGGGCTTCCTGGAGAGCGGGTAGAGTGAGGATTGTCAGTTGGGAAGGGAGAGACATTTGGGTTGACTGTGTAGGAGGACGAAGGGGAGGATGGCTGGAGGAGCATCTTAGTGCCAACTTCTTGGGGTATATGTATTATATGTCAGTTTTGAGTAGTTTGCTTACCATAGTTTAGGAGAAGATTTGTAATAGTATAGTTTTTGCCCAGCATTGTGCTGGCAGCCTTGAAGTACACTTCAGACTCTGTGTCTTTTATTAGGGATCTTAGGCCGAACTGATACAATTTAATGTAACACTCTACTACCTTTCCTATAGACTCCATGCCCAGGAGCGAGGGAGGGTAAGGCTCACAGTGGGATGGGATCCCTACATCAATTTGCAACTAAAATAAAAAAGAACAATACCACACACACCCCGACAGGCCAGACTGACGGAGGGAATATCTCAACAGAGGCTCCCTCTTGATAGGTGCATCAAGTTGACAACCAAGATTACGTCACAGGGTTTCTGCCCATCATACCGGAGAGTGCATGCCTGAGTTTATGCAGGAGAGGGGCAATGCAGAGAGTGTGCAAGTGGCTCAGAAGCAGAGAAAGCAGGCCAGAATCAGAGGCAGATATAACCCCCAGAGGCTCACTCTCAGGGAACCGTTGCTACCATCCGCTCTCTCCATCCTGATATCCCCCTCCACAGGCATCAAAATACCACCAGAAGCTTCAAGCCACATTTTCAACTTATGAGTCTGGTGGGAGCATTTCAAGTTCAAACGTTATGTGGACACTGTATCCTACAGCACGTCAGAAGACACCTTGCCTGAACCTAATCTACCTATTAGGGGTCTGTGGAAATACTTTGCACATTTAGTAACCCAGAGATAGAATAAGTTGACTAAAATCCTGGCTTCAGTAGCAAGAGGAAGTGGATCACAGCTCAGCAATATGGATATCTTTTGATCAGTGTGTTTCAAAAGTTGGCATTTGAGACTGTAAGAAATGATGCTGGTCATGGAGGTGGCTTATGCTTGCAATCCCAGCACTTGAGGGGCTGCGGTAGAGGGATAGAAGTTCAAAGTAAAGCCTGGGTACGCATAAGGAATTCTAGGCCAACCTGGGTTACAGAATAAGACCTTACCTCAGAAACAAAAGCACAGAAAATTTCCCCCCCAAAAAAGTGATTTTATATTTAGTTAAAGATACTCCTTGACATACTATAGGTCACATTGTGATAAGCCGCCATAAATGGGAAATACCATAAATTAGTGAGCTAAGTTATCACCTGCCACATTTAGCAACTTGCCACTGCTTCACCGGTTGTTGGCTTTTGACACGAGCACGGTCTAAAGCCCCCACTCCTGTCCAGCTCCGGCAGGAAACACCCATACAAAAGTTAAACATACAAAAGTTAAAGTGTGGATACTACTGGGTGCACATTCCTGTGACTCTTACAGTAAAATCCCTGTGTTCAATCTCTGGAAACTGGCTACCAACTACATTTAAATGTTTCTAAAACCTCTTGAAGCATAGTTACATGTAATAACAAGACCAATAATAAATACTATCCCTTCTATAATATTTGCAAATTTTAACAGGAAGCATGAAGGACAGGCTTGGTGTAAGTCTTTATTTCTTGGTTTGTTTTCCCTTTCATGTACAGGGTGTATCTCACTCTGGTAAAAATAATGAACCGTGTTGTTTCATATTCACTGATACCCCTGGAATGCATAGAAACAACCTTTGGAGTTTTTATATATAAAAACAATATAATGATATATATAAGACATCAGATATTATGTTATATGAGGTTTATTAAATGAGCATGCGGGGAGAAGGAAAGGGGGGAGGGGTACCTCAGAGAGAGAGAGAGAGAGAGAGAGAGAGAGAAAGTAAGAAACCTCATATAACATAATATCTGATGTCTTATATATATCATTATATTGTTTTTAGAGATAAAAAGGGGGGGGGGGGAGAGAGAGGGAGGAGAGAGAGAGAGAGTAAGGGGTAGTAGAGAGGGCCACACGGACACTTTGTCCCTTTATGTGGCCCTGGGAAGGGCCATGCCCCCGTGGCAGGTAAGCAATGACATCACAGGTAGATGAAATGACGCAGAGTCCTAACAGGAGTCCCCATGGCTTTTGAGAAAAGATTACTGGCATTGCAGAAGTACAAGATCTTTGGAGCTTGTCAAGCAGAAGTCACACTAAGCAATATAATTCCTAAGCTAGAGGCATCCTGAGGGTCACAGTCTATCCTGAGCCAGAAGAGTCCATCTCCCATGGGCCATCTTAGCCACAGTCTATGGAAAGTCTGGTTTAACCTTGGTGACCAAAAGTGTTTGGAGACTTGCACAGCTATATAGTAAATGTGGTGGTCACGGAAGATAGCAGAGTTGAAAGCAATGCTAAGGGGGAAAAAAAACTTAAAGAACGTGTTTCAAGTATTCATGAGGTCTTAGGCTAGATCTATAGCAATGAAAATAAAGCAGAGACCATGCTATATTGTAACTAAAAGTACTGCAACAGACATTAAGCCAGACACTCCTCGAGATTAAAAATCCTAGCCTGAAGTTTGTCAGCTTGGTGTCTTAGTGTCACCATCCTAACGTGCAGATAATCCTTGACACCTACCCCATAGGGCTTGCATGAAAGATAAACAGATAAGTGCACATGCTAATCTATGTAAAGTGAAAAGTGTTCAATGGAAGCTATGTATTTTTAATACATCACGGCATTTAGTAGTCAAATTTGGCTAAATTTGAGACCTATTTCAATACATGAAAATACAGTGAAGTCATTTATTTATGTCAAAACATTCTCCTTAACACATTACTACAGTTTCTGAGATAGAAAATTATCATAGAATCCATGAAGTTTTTCACTAGTTTTGAGTTTTACCCCTTCCATTTAATCTAGTAAATTACATCCTTCTTATATTTTAGTCTTATTGAATGGAACAAAGTGAAACTGGTTTTAAGTATTTTGTTATTTAACTATTGCCATTTCAGGCATACAAGCTCACGACTACTACCAATATTGTCCACTGCTATCAGTAAAACCGTGGCTGAAACTAAAATGTCATATAGTTCCCATAATACTTGCATTTGTTATTTTTCTAAACCAGATATATGCCATTAAACGTGAATGTAAAAGTATACACTGACTTAATACAGTGGAGATTGTGTTCGATGGGGTGAAAATTTATTTCCATAAATATCCTAAATGTTTTGTAAAAAAAAAAACTAAAATCTGTTTCTCGACATGTAATCTTAACGCTTTTTTAAAAAAAAAAAAAAAAAACCTCCTCGCTCTAACATATTTGTCTTAGAAATAAAATAGCCATCAGTGAGGTTGCAAAACCAGACGTTTGTTTCCCTTCAGACCTGAGGCGCCAGCACAGTGCAGTAAACACAACACAGCACGTCCCCTTCTAGTGGTTCATAAAACGACGTGTTTTGTTGAAGTACAAAGTTAGGGAGCAGGTTAGTGTCTGAGAGAAAGGCGCCGCCCAAGTGACACGGTTTGGCACATCAGGTTTCGGACAGCAGCAGCTGCTTGGTGGCAACAGCGACACTAACCCATTTGTTGTACCTACTAAAGGAAGGAGGAAGCCTTCAGAAACCCCGACTGTGTTTAGCTCCCGAGTTTAGTGAACTTCAGTTCACGCTAAGGTCTCCTAAGAACAGGAAGAGTCCAAATTTCTGCCACCGAAGGTTGGAGAAGCCTGGTGACATTAATAAGATCCAGACCCCCCCAGGCCAAACAACCGCGGTCTTCCTTATCCGCTGTCCCACAGGGTGGGCCTTGTTGGAGCATTTCATCTCCACTCCCTGATCTCCTCCTCCTCACGTCTGATCTGTAATGGGGGAAGGGGAAAAGAACACAGGAGCGGAGGCCTCCAGAAATTACAGTTCTAATTTAGCATTAGCAGGAATTTGTAAACTGCCACTTAGCAGATAAAACTAAGAGCTACTAACTACAAACACAGCCAAACAATATCGTCTGTGACCGTTTAATGGAGGCCTTGATTGGAAACACAGAAGGGAAGAAGTGTCTGTACTGGAAAAGACGGAGCAATAACGTATTCCGAGAAAAATTAATAAATAACAGGACTCGCACCCAAAATAAGCATTCCAGAAATAAATGAGACGTGATCAGGTGCAGAGGAAGTTAAAGCTAATATACTGATTTTGAACCTGCAACGTTTTGACACAAGTTTTGACTCTTTGGCTGTGAGTGTTGAAGCCGGGTTGGCCTGAAATTAAAGAATTGATATGATAAATTTCAATACTTAGAAAGTTTAATTTTGCAAGATTATATACAATTTAGGCTTATTTCTGACTTTTGTCTTTGTCTCAAAATATAATTTGTTCTTTGGAGTTATATGAATGATGAAATAATCATCCTTACGATGTTGCATATCATAATAGCCTATTTCGAATATTCATTTTTTTCCCAAGGGATCGTCCATGTGTTCAAAGAGTAATTTGTTTCTGACGACAGTTTAAGAGTAAATCCCAGAAAAGTAAAGGCATAGTTATAGGTATTACAGGGGCACAAATGCTTTTTAATACTTGGGAAACGCTGTAGTTTATCAGTTTCCTAATGGTAATCAATGTGAGGGCCAAGACAACCATCCATTTTGTTAAGACACTATTCTAGCCCATCCTATAGTGTCCAGTAGTCACCAGGCACATGACATGAAATTTTTCAACAACTAAAAATAAATAAAAATCACAGCTTCTCAGTTGACCTGGTTATATTTCAAGTGCTTGAGATAATGAAATATGGTCAGAAGCTAGTGTGTTCTGACATATATGCATAAATAAGTCATTTTTGTCTTTGTAAAAAATTCTTGGATAGTACATGTAAGTCAAAACAGTTGTGAAAATTGTATATTCGGAAAAAAATATAAATCCAATAAGAAGAAGAGCATGTTTCTTTTGGGCAATATTTTAAAAGATTTTTCTAAGCAATAATAATGTTGAAGTGTATATTTATATTATTCAAATTGAACAATCTATTTTATTAATGTGTCTTACTCATTGTGTGCAGAACAAATTTTAAGTGATTAAATAATTGTAGAATGATATGTCAATAAAACTTAAAAACATTGAATTTAAATAGTGTAACAAAATTAAGTGTTTTATAATCAGATTATTCTAAAACAAATTTGATTAAGCCTAAGTATAATATATAATGGAAACTAGCACTTATTAATTAAAAATATCTTAGGAAAACTAAATATTCACCAATTAATTTGCTTTATTATTTTTTATTCTAAAAATGCCTGCATTAAATTGTGTCAGATATTCAAAAAGACTAAATCTTACATTGTTTTTATACAAAACAGACTAACATAAGTGCCCAATTTGATTTCAAAAAGTACAATTTTTTTATATATTACAGACAATAGCATCAACAGAGATCTGTCTGTTGAACCCTGGTGAATGGTATCAGAGATTTCCACTCTTAACTCTTAGCATCTACTGAATCCAATTTCTCTCTTAAGTCAGTGACTCATTCAAAAAAAAAAAAAACTATATGTAAAAATATGTGCACACACATAAATATTGTGCAAAGGGAACAGTTTCTTTGACCGTGGTTGGTAGGAGTTAAGGCAACAGTCAGTATGGATGCATGAGGACCCGCTCGATGCCTGTAGCTTAGAATGTTTGTCGCGTCCTAGGAGGAAGGGACAGGCGCTCACTGCTTTCACATGTTAGGTTTTAATGGACTAGGACATGTTTCTTTAGTACCACGCCAGCCTATCTACTTTACTCATTTTCTAATTAAAAACTTGTCATTATTTTGTTTCTGCAGACATTTTGTGATGTTTCTTTCCTTAAAAAAAAAAAAAAGGTTCCGTTTGTTGCACCACGTAGGAAGCAGTCCGTTAAATAGTTAAATATAGTTAGTTAAACAGTCGCACTGTTCCTAGAATTAGCCTCTCCTGTCAGAACCAACTTCTTTTAAAAGTACTTTAAGAAAGTTAAGGAATATAGCCATGCAGGCTTATGTCAGCTTCCGTAAGAGCGTTTCATCAACAAAGGACTTCATAGCACTCATCTGATGAGGCCAGGAGAATACACAGCACCTTTAGGTTGGCTTAAATATAAAGGCAGATGTCGGAGTATGGTCTGTTTACTGTTTACGAGCAGACTGTCATGTACCCCAAGTGTTGCTGTTTAACCTTGCCTAAGAAATTATTCCTGATCAGCTGATTAAAAGACCTACACCTGGGCAGGGCAGAATGGGGTGAGTGTGGACAAAGTCCACTGACTTTAGGACAGAAGGAGCTTGGGACTGAAAAGTAGACACAGGAGGAGGAGGAGGAGGAGGAGGAGGAGGAGGAGGAGAATCACCATGGGAAAGGCAGGAATCACGTGGGCCAAGAGGAGGAGCTCTGAAGTTCCACATGGAAAGAAGCCGCCCAGATGAGCAACCTTAACAAGTATTTTGGGATTAAGGATGGGAGGTAGCCCAAACAGAAATAATTAGATGCAGATGGCATGAGATGGAGGCTGGGAGACAGTGGAAGGTAGCTCAGGGGGTGATATTTGCTACGTTCCAGGTGAAATAAAGCTATTCTAAAATGTATTAGTTGTTTTGTCTTAACTGATTTTGAAAGTAGGTTAAATAATACCACCATGATAATTATAAGCCTAAATAATAAGCACTTATTAGGCCACACTTTTAAGTTAAATATATATTTAATTTCACTTCATTTGAAACAATTAACTAACTGACCGTTTAATCGATGCCTGTAGCAAATACTGATAACAAGAAACAAGCTTTTATTCTCCCTGGGTCTGAATGTATGGGCAGGTCTCACAACTTATACCACTAAAGTTTTGTGAGAAACGACACAGCAACTGTCATGCTCAAAGCATCTGTCTTATATGTTTGTTATGCCCGAATTATATATTTTTTAAAACAAGATTGCAATATGTAACCTACCTGGAATATGGCTAATTAGAGCAGATGGGTGGCTGGCTTCAATCAAAGCAACCAACCATTGAGCAGGCTAAGAAAGAAAACTAACTGGCCGATGCTTTTATCTACCCTGGAGGTGACCTGTGGCACACGAGGCCCACTCTCAGAATGATATGTAAGAAGAACGAGAAGCAAAAGAAGGAGAAAGAGATTGGGGACAGGGGAATACTCTCATTTGAGTTATCAATGGAATGACCATGATGCTCAGATGGGAAAGGACCACTCTTTGTGTGTAGTAGTTGATAAGAGTTATTATTGAGTGACTAGACTTCCTCTGAAACCTAAACTTAAAAAAAAAAAATTCCACATGCCAAAGATCTTGCAGTTCTCACTGAGAGATGCAAGGGCCCTGTTGAGATGTTTGGGGCATCTTCACTTATTTCCTTGCTACTCAACCAAGAAGCCCTCAGATTACAAAAGCATATTGAATTTATTGCTCACAAAAGAGAAAGAACATATAAGCCCATAAGCTATAAACATGCATAATTAGAAATTTTCAATTAATAGTATAAATAACTGGAAACAAGGTGTAATATAAAAGGTTACATTTGGTGAGAACAGATAACATTGCGCAATGATTTTGGGTTATCTTTCTTTCTTTTTTGGATCCAGTCATAGCTGCAAGAAGTGCAATTAAAGTCGGAAAGATATAGCTGCCTCTAGATGTATTCATGCGTCATTGTGTTTCTGCCAACACATTAAAAGTTACACTGAGCTTGTGACCTATCTTAGTTGGCACAAATCAGCATCAATATGAGCTCAAAAATAAGACAATTTGTGTGTGTATGTGTGTGTGTGTGTCCATCCATGTGTGTATATGAGTGTATGCACCTTTGTGTGAAGAGGCCAGAGGGTGACACTGGGGATATTTCTCTATTACTTTCTACCTTATTTTTGGAGGCAGAGTCCCTAAGTGAAGTTTGGTCTAGCCCTTTAGGCTAGACTGGCTGGCCAGTCAACCTGGGGAATCCTCTTGTCTGACTCCTGAGGTTACAGGTGTGAGCCATCACACCTCTGGAGGAAAATAATACACTTAAACATCCTGATCAAATAACCTTTTGCTTGTTCTGTGTGAGGTTTTTTTGTTTTTGTTTTTGTTGTTGTTTTTGTTTTTTTGTTTTTTTTCTGGCATGACCTCACCATGTAGCCCTGGCTGTACTTGAACTTGGTACTTGCCTACCAAGAGCTCAGATTAAAGGCGTGTGCCACCACACCCAGCCAAATAGCTTTTTATCTGGTCAGTTATTTGTCTGAAATACATCCAGAACATGGAGAAAGCCACTAGCAATGGTCATTAGTGATTAACTATACGTTACACGGACTGTGGTAAAGACGGAGTTATTTGTCTCAGTATTCTATTTACAGTCCATGATCTGTCTCCATCGCATTCTTTAAACCTTTAATCCCAGCACTCGGGAGGCAGAGGCAGGTGGATCTCTGTGAGTTCAAGGCCAGCCTGGTCTACAAATCTAATCCAAGACAGCCAATATGACACAGTGAAACCCTATCTCAAAAACTGACTAAATAAATAAATAAAATACAAAATTTAGCTTGAAACCCCAGGATAATTTGTTTTCACAGATCAATAAAAATATGTGAGCTCTTTACTTTTGTATGCTTTACGAAAACAGAAACGACTTAGGATAACATCAGTCTTCACATTTCTGTAATTAGTTTTAGGTCTAGGCACAGAAGGGGACAAAAAAAAAAAAAAAGGTTCGGTATGAAACTATGTAAAACGCCTCGAATTTCATGTGTCACATCAGAAAGGACCCCTTCACAAGGGTGTTCTCAGGGCTTTCATGATCACACACAGTCAGTCAACAAGCATTCAACACTAACTAGGCAAATATCAACCTGGGGTGACATTTGGTAAAGAAAAAGTGTATCTTCATCACTCAGATACTAATTAACCAAAGCAAAGCAAGATTTGACATATCCATCGATGCAATGTGCTCCATCAAGTGCTAATGAATGCAGAGATGACAATGTATTCATTGCACATTATCAACCCCGTAATGTAGCAAGACTAGAAGAAAGCATGTTCTCCAATACACTTTAAACACATGAGGAGGAGTCTCAAATACATGTGGGTGTGGGTGTGGGTGTGTGGGGGGGTTGTATGTGTTATTTAATACATTGCACATTTATTTTTATCATAAAACAACATGCTACAATGCTACAAGGCTATTGTTTAAAAATGTCAAGAGCTAAAATATTAAATACTGTATGTAATCCAGATGGGGAATTCTAAAGGCACTGGGCAAGGGAAGAAGAAAATTTTAAGAATTGTTTGGGTTAGCAGCCGTTCAGTTTTCTGGCTTTGTTTTACCTTTCATCACTAGCAAGGATTTAAATCTAAGGGCAGCAGTAAGTATAGCTGAAAGAATACAATTTGCTACAAATACCCCATTTTTAATTTGTCTTTAATATAATTTTATTCCCATTAAAATGCCCTGGGCTATGTGAGTCTTTTGTATTGCACTAATTAACATTGAATTTAGAGCACTTTAGAGGCTTTTTATTAGCCTTTCTGTTGCTTGCTTTTGGATGTGTCTTACCATTACCTGGATTGTGTAGGATAGGACATATTAAACTGATTTTCCAAGTCTATCTCTATGCTGTCTAACTGACAAAGCAAGCAGCTAGTTTAGAGATGACTTCCAAGGACCAGTGCATTTTCCTTAATCAGACAGTAGACGTCTAGCCACGCCAAGTTACACTGCAATCAAATAAGCCCAGACCTTATTATCAAAAGCAAGCACTTCCATTGAATTATATATGGGAAAAGGTGGCTTAAAACATAAACAAAATTAAGACCTTTTATTTTAGGTTTTTTTTTTTTTTTTTTGGTACGATTTACTTAGAATGAAAGGCTTGCACGTCCCTGAGGTTAGATATTAATTTGCAGCACATTGTCATCGTGACAATAAATACTTCTGTTGTGCAGCGACCGGCACTGTCTCCCTTTCCAGTTTGGGGCTTTGTTTGCTTCCTTGCTTGCTTGCTTTGTTTGTTTTAAGTTTTTAGTTTTGCTGCTTAGAACTGCCTTGAGAAGCGTCCCAAACCTCCAGAAGCCACGACATACTTAACAGGATACTTACCTCAGGAGCTCAGTGACCACAAATCCACCTTTTTGTTCTCAGTGCCCGACACAAAGCAGCTGGCCTCCGGCAGGCTCCAAACATCATCACTTGACTTTTCTTAAACCATGCTTCACATTAAAAAATTGTAAATAGATAACAGTTACTACTGCTACAAGAAGAAAAAAAAAAACAGTTTTGAGATGAGCCTGGCAGCAATTTGTCATAACATGAACATTATACTGTGTTGTTTTTGGTCTACGACTTATCTCGGATTTCAATCAGACACAGAAGAACGCCTAGTCCTTGGAGGCAACCACTGTGGTTTTATTTGTTTGTTTGTTTGTTTGTTTGATTGATTGATTGATTTGTGTGGTGATTTTATTTCCTTATTTGACTAAGAAGACACACATGAAAACTGCCTCATGCCAAAAGCCATAAAAATAAAGCTCTCTTTGGCGGGTGAAATTTTCATCTCATTTTATTATGTTGTCAATGAGCTGCTGATATTTGCTTGGCTTGTTAACATGATAGCTGACAGATGAGAAGAAATAAAAACTACTAGCCTGTGAAAGCCAAGTCAAAGACCCGGGCTGAGGAGCGGCTCACGTTACTCAGGTGAGGCCCTCGGTGCCTAGCCGGTGACCCAGCTAATGGTCGGAATGCCCAGCGTTCCGTTCGGATGACCCATGTGCTAAAACACAGTATTCAAATGTCTGCCAAAATGGCTGAGAATTTGCCTTTTCTTTGTAAGCGTTCCACACAATAAACAAAGGACTGGTATCCGATACTAACCAAACAGAGAGCGACAATGGGTGGACGTATTCAAGGCACAGCTCTCTTAGCATGATGTTGGAAAGACTTCAGGCTCTCTCATTTTTCTGTCCTGTGTCTTTAATTATCCTTGCTGTAAACCTACTGTCATTCACTAAAAATATTAATTTTTGTGAACATTTATCAATACAAATTTCTAGACATAGAGTAATTAATCCAGTGAAGTATCAAACAGGGAGAGAGTTTGTAGCTCTTTTAATGAATGACATTTCAGATAGAAGGTACTTGACAATGTTCTAAAGGGATATTGTCTATATGAAAATGCTAGTCCCGTGTCCAAACAGCATTAAATTCTACAACTGATACTGTCTTTTTTTCATTCTCACAAGATCTGTATACTGAGCATTTAAGCATATTACCAGAAGCCAATAAAATAAATGTGCTTGTATTTTTTAATTTGGTAACACCCCCAAAATAATTGTTATCCTGTCTTTTCTTACATAGGTGGTTTTACATTCAAGCCTGTATTTTCCTTGATTTGAAAGACATGTTTACTCAACATGTTCATGATAATAATATATGATCAATCAAATTTCAACATTCAATCATATATTCCAGGCCGCCCGGTGATTTTTAGGCTAAGAAAACCAGGTGAGGAAAGCCAAGTTGTGATTACTAGCGCCACCCAGCATTATATATAGGCTCACTGATGTTTGATGACTGCACAGTAGACGCTTTTGTCCATTTATCCAGCACATTGTCTTCCAAGGAAAAATAAATTAGCATAAATAATGGGTAAACATGCATACCAAATCTTAGAGACAATACACCCAAATATGGTACATTTTAATTCTTTTTCGGAAGAAGCAATTTTAAATTTTTATTTTTAATTTATATATTCACTTTACATCACAATCATAGCCTCCTCCATCCTCTCTTCTCAGTCCCTCCCTTCTTCCCCATCCTCCCCCTCCTTTGTGCTAACAAAAGGGGGCTCCCCCCTACCAACCCACTCTAGCACATCAAATCACATCAGGGCTGAGTTCCTCCTCTTCCACTGAGGCCAGGCATGGCAGCCCTATTACAGCAAAGTGATAAAAAGCAGGCAACAGAGTCCATGTCATAGACAGCGCCTGCCGACTTGCCAGGGGACCCATGTGAAGATCAAACTGCCCATTGGTTACACATGTGTAGGGAGCCTCGGTCCAGCCCACGCACGCTGTTTGGTTTGTGCTTCCATCTCTGTAAGCCCCCATGGGTCTAGGCTCCGGTTCTGAAGAAGCAATTCTGAAAAGTAGCAGTACAGTGCAACAATTATTTCTGGTTCACTAAGCATCATGCATTAAATTTTTGATCCAGTTTAAGAATAAAAATATATGTATACTAAGCTATTAACTATGTCCTAATTTGTATCATATAGGCATGTGAGTCATAGCCTCAACATTTAAATATTTTTCAGACTTATTTATTTTTATTGTATGTGTAAGTGTTTTACATATATATTACCGCAATGCCCTATAAAAAACAAAGAGGCCAGAAGAGGAGTCAGATCGCCTGGAATTGGGTTGTGAGCTTCCATGTTGGTGCTGGTTACTGAACCAAGGTCCTCTACCCAACTAACAAACTCTCTTACCCATTAACCATCTGCCCAGTCTCAACTTCGAATTTCAAATAACAACTTGCGATAGGAAATAACCAATAGAGACACGCAAGGGTTTGTGAAAATGACCTTAGAACCTTTGGGAAAAATAATATGATGCTTAAAAGGAGGTCACAGATTCTATCCAGATGTCACTCAGGACAGGACCCTCATCTCCTGTATGTAATGGCTACGAGCAATAAATAAGACAGTAGGCACGGAGCATCTGTTTGTACTAACTCAATTAGACTCTCCTGTGAGACATTATAGAATGTAAGTGGTTGTGTTAAAGAGGGAGGAACTCCACGTAACACAGGTCACGCGCCAGAACTTACTCTTCTGCAGTGTCCTGCCACAGTGTCTGCTGTAACATTGGGCTATGATAGAAGACAGCTACCCTGAACTCTGGTTTTAAGAGGGCCCAAGCACGCAAGCTCTGGTGAGTAGAAATCCAAAGGAAAATTGCTTCTTAGGTAATAGGCAGGTTTTCAAGAACTTCAGACAGGATTAGTTTTGGGATACAATCAGAATTACAGTTAATTTTCATAAAACTGAATATATATGAATGTGTGTGTGTGTTCATATATCATATACATGATATATACATGATATCATATGTATGATAGTTTTAATTGTTAATTTGACAAAATCTAGAATTACCTGAGAAGAGACAATCAATGAAGGATTGTCTAGATCAGATTGGCCTGTGGAAACAACTTTAAAGGATTATCTTTTTTTAACGTTAATTGATGTGAGAAGGCCCACATACTCTGGATGGCAGCATTCCGTAGGCAGCGATATTGAAGATTATAAGAATAAAGAAAGTGAAATAATCACAAAAATGTCTACACTCATTTATCTCTTCTCTTACCTGTTTGACTAGATGCTTTAAGTTCTCTTGCATTGACTTCCTCGCGAAAATGGACTACAGCCTGGAACTGTGAGTTAAAATAAGCCCTTTCTCCCAGAAGTTGCTTTTTTTTTTTTTTCAGGGTGTTTTATAACAGGAACCTAAGCAAGCAAGTAAACAAACAAAAAGTCTAACTCTCTATCTGAATGGCAAGGTGGTATAGAAACATAAACCTGGTTGTTTCCTTCTTTGATAGCTAAATGATGTTGGGCAAGCAAGAAAATATTTCTCGGCCTGGTTTCTTCCTTTGTGTCTTCTGTAAAACAGGCCACAGGAATAAAACTCATAGCTAGTGGAGGGTCACGATAAAGGCTAAAAGACAGCACCCAGAACCATACCCCACCCCAGCATGCCCAGTAATCTAGTAATGAATGTGCTATTTTATTATTGCAACTCTTGCCTGAAGGTTGGTTTGGATGTGACTAGGGCTGTAGATAAGAGTTTTACCAGCTCCAGTGACTACCAAAACACAAACACACACTTCTGAGCCTAGTAAAACTGAACAGATAACACTGGTATTGCAGGGGGCTAAGAGCAGTTGTTGTTCCCAATAATGAAGTGATGATATTTTGCCATATATTTTCTATTTAATACATATTATATATAATAATATATATAATATATTAACATAATATGTAAACAAACTGTTTCCTCATGAGATTTTTTTTTCACCCTAATGACTCGACTTTGAAGTTCATTCACCTGACTGACTGTGACTAGTGGAAGGAGACTTTGCTAGACTAACCCCAACCGCTGTCTGGGTGTTCAGGAGGATGCAAGGCTTGCATATTTTCCCTTCCTGGAAGAATATAAACACTACAGCCTCATGGGAGGGAAAGATTCCATGTTGGAGAGTGCTGCACAGGCCTGTGTTCTCCTACGCCATCTGGCGTTGCCATCGCCTGTTTCACAGACACTGCAGTAAAGGATAAGTTCTGTTTCTTCACGAAGTTCAGAAGCTTAATCAAGCACTATGAAGTGTGAGCCATCTCCTCACAGCTCCCACCTTGTTCGCAAACATCGAGCATCTTCCTATTGCTCTTCATTTTCTGCTTTCATAGTGTAGTTCATCCCTTTCCACTTTCGTGGTGTAAGACCATGTTAGAATGGAAGCGATTTAAGCCAAATGTGTTAAAAATCGGCTTTTGTTGGGTTGATATTTTTCTTAAGAGATATGCAGTTTTTAAATGACATAACACCAATGTGGAAGACATAAGCCACACGATGTCCAGTATCAGCTTATAATCACTATCAATAGTGACTAGATATGAAAAATTAACTTTTGTCTTTTTTTTCCCCTTCACACGACACTTTCCCCCATGAGCATGCCACATGTTTTTGTATAGTGTTTTTTTATTTTTTATTTCAAGGGTCAATATTAGAACCATAAAGTTTGAGTAACAATACTTCAAAGATTTGAAGAAAAACAAGTAAATTCCAAACTATGTTGCTCAATAGTGCAACTGTGACATTGCTCAATAGTTAAGACCCCTGGTGTTCTTGAAGAGGAGCAGGATTTGGTCTCCAGAATTCACATGGTACACACACATGCACATAAATAATAATAAATATATAAATAAAATCATTCATCAAATATTTGACTTTTAAGGGAAAGTATAACAAAAAAGCGAGTGAAAAGCCAATATAAATCCTAAGTAAACCACAGTGATTACTCATAACTTGTATTTATTTGACAAAGAAAGCCTTAAATGATATAGCTTACTGTTTTGTATAAGTTTTCAAAAATTACAATTCTCATGATTATTTAAACCCAGTTCATTCAAAATTTTCTATTGTAAACATAGTAGAAACTTCACTTAGGACTTTCAAATGTGCTGATGTTTTATCAATATTTGCCTTTTAAATTGATATGAGTTTGAAGTCTTCACGTGTTCCTATTTTGGCTTTCTGTGGAAAGTTAGAAAGAAGAGAGAAATCGCCAGTTTTATTTGAGTTTCCACGTACTCGTGTCCAAATGATCGTTTCAACTTCTTGAAGCATTCTGTGCGGTTGTGCATCGACAGCCTTCAGCGTCTCTGTCTGCCTTGCGTTGCCTACACAGCTGTACTTCCAAAACAATGGGAGATGGGTCTATTTTCAGGTTTAATGCTTTAAGGCTTTTTCTATTGCCTTCCGATCTAACTCAAAATATTTTAGTCTTTTAATTCAAGCCAAATGTCATCTCATTCTACCTAGGATCAGGACCACAGGCTGTGCCAGCTTATCATCAGTAAAGACTTCGCCTTGCAGTTGGAACCATTTCACAACGAAGCAATGTAGGCTTGAGGACCGTTACTGAACATTTTCTTAAATTATCATTGATTCAGTGTTCAGTTGTACTTTTGAGTAAATTTTTAAAGGACACGCAACAAGACTCCACTGACAACACTTTTTAATTAAAAAGCCATCCTCTGGTTTTTTTTTTTTTTTCAGATCATATAAATATATTTAAAAGCCTACTTCAAAGATGGTGTTTTAGTTGACAGCTGTATGAAGTCAGAGCTGGCCTGGAATTTACTATGATACTTCTTCTTCCTTGGCCTTCAGGTGCCAGGATTTCGGGATGAGGCCCATACCAAGGCATTTCCATAGTTTTAAAAATATTCTATTCTTCTTTACTCATATATTTGTTAAAAGACGAAACACCTCACCTGGGTCAGATAGGCCGTCATAAAGAAACCCGACAACAAATGTTGAGAGGCTGTGGAGAAAAAGAAACTTTATCCACTGCCAGATGAGTTACCAATAGAGCCATTTGGAAATCAGCTTGAAGAATCCTCGAAAACTTAATATTTGAATTACGCTATGACCCATCTGTTTCACACCTGCACATACACCCAACAATTCCACACCCTAACACAGAGTCATTTACACTGCCTTAGTTCCTGCTGCCTTTTTCACAACAGGAGGGAAATGGCGCCAACTTAATATGTCCATCATCAAAGTAATGGATAATGAAAATCTGGTGCATATCTATAACGGTATACTATTCAGCTCTAAATTAAAAAAAAAAGTATCACAAAATTTGCAGGAAGATGTACAGAGTC
The DNA here is from genome assembly GCA_907169655.1 of Acomys percivali. Classification (NCBI taxonomy): domain Eukaryota; kingdom Metazoa; phylum Chordata; class Mammalia; order Rodentia; family Muridae; genus Acomys; species Acomys percivali. Next base: position 1,447,650 of record OU015758.1, on the reverse strand, counting down.
GGAAGGTATAATATTAAGTCATGTCATACAATTTCAGAAAGGAGAAAGAACCCAGCCTACTCTCCTGCACATAAAAATTATATTCTATTGTGTGTAGAGGAAGGTGCTGAGGGGTGGTATGGGCATGCAGGGGATATAAAAATGTACCCGTGGGTGCAATATAATATGAAGAAAAAGATAAAGTATGTTTTGGTGATAAGGGAGGACAGATTCAGTACACACACACACACACACACACACACACATATATATATCATGAAAGAGGATATAAAGGGAATCATTTTCCTAGTTTTAACTCTACTCTGGGTTTTTCTTTTTTGTGTGGCAAATGAGTGCGTGAAAATATATCTGAGAGTGAAAGTGTGAAATCCAACGGGAAGCTCTACAACTTCAGCATGGCTGTTCTAACTTTACAGAAGTCCAGTGATTTTTTTAAAATAGATTTTTGGATAGAGCTAATCCTGCTTCATGAAGATTTTTATTCGTAAGTTCTTCACAGTGAAGTTTAATTATAATAAAGGAATAAAGATTTAAGGTGCCTACCATTAAAGGAGGGGGAAAAAGCCAACATGTATGTGTTTTTATTATATAAAATATATTTGTGTGAAGGCAGCCATTTCTGTTGCCTACATTTTTTAAAGGAGTGATGGAGCCATCTACAAACCATTTCAGAGAGAATCTCTCAAGGTTTTTTTTTTTTTTTTTTTTTTTTTTTTTTTTTATGACTCTTCTTTCCTACTGGATTCCCCCACAGAAACTCTCAATACGATTACTCTTTGACAACTGCCTCAGAATAAACTCACCTATTATACTTAAAAATTGCTCTATATTTTTTTAAAGACTCCATGTCAGCAAAATATCAAATTATATTGTCTGAGTAATTCCTTTTTTACTTCCTTAAAGTGCTTGCTGGTTACAGTTTGTGACAGTGCACAGTTAGACAACTGGTTCTACTTTTAAGCCATGTCCTTAACACTGGAATCTGATAGAAAGGGTCCATTTTCTGCACAGCATTGTGAAACCTTCTGATTTATCTTTCTGACTTCTTGTTTCATGGCCCATTGTAGAAGCGCATTGGTTCATTAATGACAGATACAGATGGTGTCCATCTGCTCCTCATCTTTAACTCTAAAAGTGGAGGCATATAGATACATGAAACACTAGACTTGCAAAATCAGATGCAATCTAGCAGCTCCAGAAAAAAAGTTATTTGATCCATGATTATATTTTTCTACATTCTTGATCTTATGTTACAGGCAAAACAAGGACAACTATGTTCTAAATATAAATTTTAATTCAAAGTCCACATTTCTGTTCTACTTAAAATCACCTAACAAATAGCGAAGATGTTATGAAACAATTTTCTACAGATGGCTTATCTCACATCTGCCTTGGTAAGCACAAGCATTTCAGATGTTTTTCTGGACTTTTGTTTTAGTAAACTAATTCTTTGCACAATAAAAGTTCAAGTATTTCTGAACTGAATGTAGCTAGATACACAAGAAAGAGTCAATACTTCTGAAAACCTCGACACTGGATTCTAGAAGGAAAAAAAACCACTATTTTATAAAAACAGAAGATATGATCATAATTATGATTTAAATTCTGTTTGTTTTCTTTCTTTTTAAAATTATCCCCAGCCAGAATATATTATGCCAATGCCTTCCACAGATACCATACCATGAAGATGTATGGGGAATGTCAAAAGCAAAGTAGATATTCCTGTGAGAAGTGTTAACTACAAAGATAAGTCACGCACTTAATAAGATGGATAGACCTAGAGCCTTCAGAAAGAAAACAGGGAGCATGAATTAATACTAGAAATAAATGCTCTCAGGAAGACAGCATAAAAAGCAAAATACCACTAGAATTTATTTTAATAAGGCTAGTGGTAATGTTTTGAATACATTTTCTAAAGGCAATGATAAATACACTATTCTTTCATGGATGTTAACATTTTAAATGCCAGAGTTTTATATGTATCTTCAAGGAAGTATATACGTGAATGTTGCTGTATTTAGGTTCATGTGTGTGCTTATGTGTTGTATGCATTTAGGCTCAAAATGAATGAAAGTTATTCTTTTCATTTAAATTTCCATCTCAAAAGTATTTGAAGATCATATTTGGTTCTACATTATTTTTGTCATTTCCTAGGATTACATAGTTTGTTTTCTGATTTTCTTTTCTTTTTTAACATTTTTTTTTACAATTTTTTATTAAATATTTTTACATATACATTTATATCATTACACATGTATACAATAAACTACCTATAGCAAGAAGACCCACAAAATAATCAGGAATTGTATAAAAGCTACATTCACAGTGTTTTAGCTATTTATATTTGGCAGCCTTGAAAAAAATCTTTCCTATCTTGGTGTGTCTAAAACTCTGAATGTAAATCAGTATCTATCATATCTCATCATTATCAACTTAAAACATCGATCTATACCTAAAAGCACATTAACCCATAAACAGTTAAGCTTAATTGTAAAACTATACTATCTGGTCTTCAACTCCATCAGAGACTTAAGAAGGAATAAAGTTAATTACCTGAGTATGCCGGGAGTGCACGTTGGCAGCTTCCCAAATGAGAAGATGACAGAGACAGTTTGTTGCCTGAAGAATCACCCAAAATTATCTGCAATGTTGGAGCATGACACAGTTTGTTTCCTTATATTCTAACACTCTTTTATTCTCAAGTAGTTATGAAGATGTAGTAAGAAATCAATGCACTTAAAAAATATAGAGGGTTATGCTTGAAAGTTTTTATAATTGAGTTAATTGCACACAATCCATTTGCACCCATATTCAACTTTCTTTTTACCTTTTCCCCTGAAAATTAAGTATATTTTTAATAAAGTGATATTTTCATAAGTTAAACTAAGTGCATCATATGTTATAAATATAGTATGCCACATCACACACTACTGTACAATTATCAGGATGCTTTGTAACAGGAGATAACCAAAGAACCACCTAGATTTGTTGTTGTTGTTGTTTTTTATCAAGTGTCTAAATATCTGAAACTTCTTTTTTGGGCACTAGAAATACAGGAGGAAAGATAGACTGATCAAACTGACCTGAGAAAACCTTCGATAGTTCAATAAGAAGAAAATGTATACCCTGAATATTGTTTCTCTACAGTCTAGGTGGCTAAGGCACATCAGTTGCACCCGAAGTCAACTTTTTGTAAATGAAGACACTAAGTTCTTGAGATGTGATATAATAGTTTCAAAGCCACAGGGTTGCACAGTACATTTGATCAGTCATGTTCTTAAAGTAAGTGTGGAAAGATCAGGCCTAGAACTGTATTCTGAGAGAAGATTGCAGAGGGTCTACATGATATTTTGTTATAGGTTGTAATGGGTCCTTGCATTGCCTTTGTGCTTAAAAGAGAACTTGTCACACAGCAAAGAGTCATCATCATCTACTGAAAAATAATATTTAAAAAACCAAATTGGGGGAGAGGAGAGAGAAAATAATTTTTTTAAGAAAATACTTATCAATGAGTTCTGAAAACAGTAGGGCCCATTTAGTCTTTAAAACACTTAACTAATTCCAGAACTTAAAAAAAAAAATCCAAATCAGGGTCAAATCCAAATCAGGTGTTGTGAGAAAAAGCACCTGCTGCCAAGCATGAGGTCCTGAGTTTGACCTGCAGAACCTCACATGGTGGAAGGATAGAGCTGAGTCCCACAAGTTGCCCGCCATCCCTTGAAGGTCCTCCACTCCAACACCACTTGTGATGCTTTTAAAAATCTGAAACACAACTATCTTGTCCCTGTCTTCCTCTTTGGAGATTTTTGTTGGTGAGGAAACAATGAAAAGTTAACTATTCACCTTAAGTATGAGAAAAAAATCATCTCCAAAGTCTATCAGATTGTAAATATCCTTTAGGAAAGCTAAATCAACAAAGCATTGTGAGGAATGCATAAAATAAGTAACAAACTGTGATTAATATAAGCCCAAGTTTTATATACGAATGCAGAATTAGCATTCTACAAAAGCTAGCATGTGTGGACTTTTCTGTTTTGTTGGTTTGCTTTCATGTATCCTAAAGGGCTTCATTTTAATTCAGTGTCAGAAATTAATGACTATTTACACTTATTTATAACACACAATGATTTATTACATCATAAAAAGAAAAGCTTAAGTTGTGAGTCAGCATCCCCCACACTTTGAAATATGAACATTGTGATAAGGAGATGAGAAGTGACTCCATTCTGAGCTATAGTTTTATATAAAAGAAAGATTAGCTAAACAGACAAGAAAAGATAAGGAAGTTGAAGAATAAAGTAAGAAGGAATAAAGATACAGAACAGTATTTTTTACAGCATTGTTTTACAAAGTAACAAATGTGCATGCTGGTATAGTATAACATGGAAAAGGGAACAAGAAATGTCAAACATAAGGGCATGAGGAAGGACTGATTGCAGGTGAAAGTTGCTATGAAAGGCAATATAAAACCAATTGGTTTTTTTTATTGTAATTTTGCCATTAGATTTTTGGTTTCATGGTAGATAAGTGCATAAAATATATTTGATAATAAATTGTAACATTTAGCATGAAGTTTCACAGCCTTTACTCTTAATGGCAATTCTAATTGTATAGATGTTTCTGAGTTGTGTAGCGTTTGAGTCTGGTAAATTTTGATGTGCTGTTAGGGTTTTTTAAATATTATTATTATAAAGCCTATGTGATATTGGCTACAGGCTTGCTGTGTGTTGCCTTTTTTATGTTGAGGTATGTGCGTTGAATCCTTGCTCTCTCCAAGACTTTTAACATGAATGGGTGTTGGATTTTGTCAAATGCTTTTTCAGCATCTAAGGAGATGATCATGTGGTTCTTTTCCTTCAGTTTGCTTATATGATGGGTTACATTGATGGATTTTTGTATATTGACCCACCACAACATGCCTGGGATGAAGCCTACTTGGTCATGCTGAATGATATTTTTGATGTGTTCTTGGATTTGGTTTGTGAGTGTTTTGAGTTTATTTTGCGTCAATGTTCATAAGAGAAATTGGTGTGACATTCTCTTGCTTTGTAAAGTCTTTCCATGGTTTAGGTACCAAGGTTACTGTGGCCTCATAAAATGAGTTTGGTGATGTTCCTTCTGTTTCTATTTTGTGGAACAGTTTAAAGAGAATTGGTATTAGCTCTTCTTTGAAGGTCTGGTGGAATTCTGAATCTACCAGGCCTTGGGCACTTTTTTTGGTCAGGAGACTTTTGATGACTGCTTCAATTTCCTTAGGAGATATAGGACTATTTAATTTGCTTATCTCATCTTGATTGAATTTTGGTAGTTGGTGTCTATCAAGAAAATTGTCTATTTCATTTAGGTTTTCAAATTTTGTAGTATATAGGCTTTTGATTCTTTGTATTTCCTCAGTGTCCGTTATTATGTCTCCCTTTTCATTTCTAATTTTGTTGATTTGAATACTCTCCATTTGCCTTTTAGTTGGTTTGACTAACGGTTTGTCTATCTTGTTGATTTTCTCAAAGAACCAGCTCTTGGTTTTGGTGATTCTTTGAATTCTTCTTTTTTTTTTTTTTTATAATTTATTGATTTCAGCTCTGAGTTTGATGATTTCCAGCCATCTACTCCTTTTTTGGTGAGTTTGCTTCTTTTTGTTCTAGAGCTTTCAGGTGTATTGTTAAGTTGCTAGTATGGGATCTCTCCATTCTCTTTACAAAGGCACTTGGTGCTATGAGCTTTCCTCTTAGCACTGTTTTCATTGTGTCCCATAAATCTGGGTATGTTGTGCCTTCAGTTTCATTGAATTCTAGGAAGTTTTTAATTTTTTGAGCTTGTAGGCTTGTTTCTGTTGTTATTGAGCTCCAGCTTTAATCCATGCTGGTCTGATAAAATGCAGGAGGTTATTTTGATCTTTTTGTATCTGTTGAGGTCCACTTTATGACCAAGTATGTGGAGTTTGGAGAAGGTTCTGTGAGGTGCTAAGAAGAAGGTGAATTCTTTTGTGTTTGGGTGAAAAGTTCTGTATATATGAGTTAGGTCCATTTGATTCATGATGTCTATTAGTTTTGTTGTTTTTCCATTTAGTTCCAGCCATGAGATCTATCTATTGGTGAGAGTGGGGTGGTGAAGTCTCCCACTATTAATGTTTGGGTTCAATGTGATTTCAGCTTTAGTAATGTTCCCTTTGATGAGTATGAAGTGCCCTTCCCTTCTGTTTTGATTAGTTTGGGGGAGACTGACTGTATTATGGTTTAGAAACACAGACTTAGATCTGTCCCTTAGCTGGCTGTATGGAAATTTTCTTTAGTTTTATGTCAAGGTGCAGGTCTGTCGTTGAAAAGTAATAATGGTACCACCTTAACTGCTTTATGAAAAATAAAAAATACACAAATAAAGGATCTGTTGTATGTGTGTGTGCGCATGTGTGTGTGCATGCATGCGTGTGTGTGTGCATGTGTGTGTGTGTGTGTGTGTGTGTGTGACACACTAAATACATTAGAAAGAAGAGAAAGGCTTCATGCCAATGACACGGTGGGAATGCTATGCTCCATAAGCATTTGATCACATGAGTCCTACTCATCTGTTTGAGGTTGACCTCGTCAATGCACAGGGCTTTCCAGAAGCTGACGCTTCTCTTTTCTGTGATGCAGTGATCCCGATACCTCTACCAAAGCGACTGTGAGGACTGAAGAGTTAAACCATTTTAAGGCCCATAGACTTTGAAACAAGTGGAGCGTCAAACAATGTGTAAGACATAGCAAGCAGTTAAGGTGGTACCATTATTACTTTTCAATGACAGACCTATACCTTGACATAAAACTAAAGAAAATTTCCGTACAGCCAGCTAAGGGACAGATCTAAGTCTGTGTTTCTAAGTCATAATACAGTCAGTCTCCCCCAAACTAAAGAAGACAGGAAAATGAAGTCAATCCTTGATATAGAGAAAGCACACACTCCCTAGTAGGCATTTAACCAGTGCAACTAAAAATGCCTCTATTTTTTAATACGGTTTTTGTACCCCCAAAGTTCTCTCAGACCTGCATGGTGGTGTTAAATGTGGGCCTGGTAACCCAAGTGTGGTGAGCCTGCTGGTGATGGGAACCTTCGCATCGGGGCTGAAGTGCCATCTGTCAAGTATAGCTTATCAAAGGAGAGGGGGCCATATGTCATGAAAAAAAATCTCTGGCAGAGTGGGAAAGATCCCTGGCAATTCTGCCCTGTTCTGAAAAAAATCACAATAATGGAGCCATGGGCTTTCTTTTAAGGGAAAATTTAGTTACTATCATAAACATTGCAAAAAGCTACCCAAATAGTTTAAAATAGGCTTTTTGTTGAAAGCATAAATGCACTCACTGTAAGCAAATATGCAATGGCTTACAATTTAGATCTCCTTGGTGAGATCTTACCTGTGTTGGTAAGAGTGAGCCAACAGGCCCTGCACAGTGAACGTGAAAAAAACAAAAAAACAAAAAAACAAACCTTAGAGCAAAGCTATATGCAGACTTAAACTGTTCACTAATGCAAGAGCCTCCCCATCTGTGGAAGGCATTAAGGTACTGTAGAACCATAAAATATCGTTTCCGTGGTGTAGGGACCCGAGGGAAATTCCTCTTACATCAGAGAATCACTTAATGGTGTTTAGGCTACGTCCACCAGCCAGCTCTGCTCTGCCAAAGGGCCAAATTATCCCACCTCAGAAGCTGAAAAATGCCACTACTCAAAAACCTACCAGTCAGAAGTGGCTAAATCTATGCTGACAGAGCTTAACCATCTGTTAGCTCTCTCTTTCCCTTCGTCACTCTGTACGCACAGGAAAGAAAGTTTTGTGTGTGTGTGTGTGTGTGTGTGTGTGTGTGTGTGTGTGTGTGTGT
>OU015758.1:1428985-1439787 GCA_907169655.1 Acomys percivali | reverse complement strand
TGTGTGTGTGTGTGTGTGTGTGTGTGTGTGTGTGTGTGTGTGTGTGTTCAAAGCCAAATGAGAATGAACTTTTAAATTAAATACCCTCAGAAACAAATTTACCCACTTGAGCTTTGCCACTGCCTGGGGCAGCTAAAAACCAAAACAGGATGTTTTTCTGAAAGGAGCGGTCAGTTTACCTTACTGTTTCATTACCGAGAACCACCACCCACCTTGGCGGGCACTGTCTTACTCCAGAGGAAGGGAATTAAGATTCAATTTAGGCCACTTAAATCTCCAAGTTCAAAAGTCCTTCCCCAACTTTAATAGTTCTCAGGGCTCTCTGACAACTGTTATGCACAATTTCTGAATCTTTTCTGTGTCCTTCAAAATTGCCCCCACCCTATAAAGTGCTCTTTTGTCATCTCAAGAATAAGCTAGAGCTGCCGTTTCATTTGAGGAGATGCCGGGGTTGGGGCTCACGAATACTCCCAGTGCGACATTTAACCATCTGGCCGCTTTGAACTAGGAAAGAAGGCTCCCATTCTCCTTGATCCCCTTTATCTGGAACACAGTCTCCCCCTCAGGCCCAGGGAGAGCCTCTCTGCATTCTCCTTACCTGATTAAGTCCTTCGGGAAGACAGCAGTGGTCACAAGAGTCCTTTCTAGAACCTCATCAAACAGCATAGGTTCCCACAAAAGAAGAGACAGAGGGTGAAACACTGCTCACCAAACCTCAGGTAACCTTTGTCCCCGCTTGCTGTGTGTTCTCTGGACTCAGTCATCTCCACTAAAAATCATTTACTAAAACTGCCTGCTGCCTCTACTCCTCTTTCGTTCATGAAGGAGGATGTTGCCCACTACCCAATCCTAACAGGTTAATAAGTACCCTGTGCCACCATGTACTTGAAATACTAAAGTCTAGAATCCCATCTCCTGTTAGCCCAACCATTGCTGGTTTATTCCAGAAGACACAATTAATAGCTATTTGGAAAGGAGAAAGGTTTTGTTCCACAATTTAAAAACAACAACCAGGGCCTGCCATTTTTTTCCCCCAGTGGTTACACACCTGCTGGCTGTTGTGTCTAGCCTGAATTCAGTCTCAGGACCCACAGGTAGAAGAAGAGATCTGACTCCCACAAGTTTTCTGCTGACTTCTGCTTGTGCACCATGGCATGAACACATACAGATGTGCTCATGTCACAAAATAAGGAGAAAATAAACACATGTAAAAATGTTTAAATAAATGGTCTTTAAAACATGAACAACAATCAAACATACTTTTAAATCTCTTAAATTTAGGAACTGATTATATTTTCCATAATTGAAGATTTAAAAATAAACACTGAATAATAATAATAATAATAATAATAATAATAATAATAATAATAAATATAGTAGTCATTATATTAAAGTCGTCAAGATTTTGAATTTTAGACCATGATATGGGTGATTCAGTAAATTGTCTGAAAAATCTGCTAGGCTAGAGCTTTGGTTAATAGGAGCAAGACTCAGGACCTTTCTTGCTTTGGGTGATGCCAACTGTAAAACTGGTGGTTTTGACATAATGTGACCACAAGCATCAGTAGGTAGACTGGGAAAGCCCAAGAAGCCTCAACCCTACACAAAGAACTGAGGAAAACTGGAGGTGGAAGAGATGGTCTTCTCCAAGGAAAAGCACACACATTTGTCCAGTGTTAAATGGTCATCCCTGAAAACATACAAATATAGAGCATTATATGAACCGAGCAGGTTATATTTAGGAGCAACTGTATGTATATGCATATACATATATGCATGCAGATAGCAATTAGCATAAAAAGAGGCCATGAATTTGAAGGGGAATGAAAACTAGACTATATGAAGGGTTTTAGAAGGAAGAAAGGGAAGGAAGAAATTTTGTGATTATATTGTGATCTTAAAAATGAAACAGGAATTTTCAGACAGAAAGAAAGTGGAAGCCAGCATCTTTACTAGTCATCTTAGGTGGATCAGTAGTGAACTAGCCAGAAATTTAACCAAAGACACTGTAAATGAAGGGCTAAGTAAAAATCGGCTGAATAAAAAAAAAATAATAATAAAAGAACAGGCAATTAATAAAAACTACACTTTCATTCAAGGAAAGTCACAATAGCCTTTCAGAAAAGAAAAGGCAAAAGAGTCACAACTGCCTGAGCAGAGTCTGCTGCTTCGCTGCCAATAGGCACATCAATAGAAGAGAAGTCTTATAGGCACATCACATCAGTAGAAGAGAAGTCTTATAGGCACATGAGTAGAAGAGAAGTCTTATAGAGTAGAACTAAGCACAGACGTACGTCACCCCAGTGCTGGGCTACATAGATGTTAGAATGGCCCCCAGGAAATGAAACAAAACATGACCTTAGAATAAACCCTGAGCCAACACGTCATCAGAACAAGGGAGACCAGATTCTGCTTGCTCCTGGGTAACTCCAAGCAAGCTACTGAAACATTACCACCACCACCAACAACACCAACAACAACAGAAAGCAGTCATTCCTAGGATAGGCGGACTTGTGTGGATCCTAGCATCTGTAAAGGATGATGTGCTGAAGTGCTATCTAGCAGCAGAGAAACTTTAAGAGATGGGTGGTCCAGCAGAAGATGTAAGTCACAAGGTTTTTGACCATCAGGAAATGGAGATCACAATACTTTGAATCTCTTTCCTCTCCTTCCTTCTTTCCCCTTTCCCTTTCCCTCTTCCTCTTCTTTTCTCTGTCCAATGCCACGCCATAACCTGGATTGAGATTTCTGTGGGGTATGTGTGGAGAGATGGCTCAGCAGTTAAGAGTGCGTATTGTTCTTTCAGAAGACCCTAGTGTGGTTCCCAGCATCCACCTGGTGGCTCAGAGCCATCTGTAACTCCAATCCCAGCTGTTCCAATTCCTTCTTTAGGCCCATGTGGGCACCAGGTGCACACATGGTGCACAGTCATACGTGTAGGCAAAACAATAAAACCTACAAGCAACTGGGGAATGCTAAGAGTGAGGGAAATAGCCTTCTCCAGGGAAGAGCACACCAATTGGTTACCTGATATCAAATGATCAGTCCTGAAAACATGCACACAAGTAATGTCATACAGAATAAACATGTTGTATATAGGAATATACATAGCTATACACATATATGCATGTAACAACAGTTAATGAAAAAAAGAGGCTGAAAATTTGTGAAAGAGCGAGGAGGGGTATGTTGGAGGGCTTTGAGGGAGAAGAGAAAAGAGAAGAAAGGGATGATATAATTATATTAAAATCTGAAAAATAAAAGGAACGATTAAAAAGGAAAGCCAACTTGGGCTAAACAAACAGATCTTGTCTAAATAAATAAATAAATAAATAAATAAATAAATAAATAGGCAAAGTATTTCAACCAAAATATTGAAAGATAAAAACAGGATAAGAAATATAAATTACTATCACTCTTAGAAATGAAAACTTCCAGCTTTTGGTAGGCGCAGAGGTTAAACTTACCACTCAAAGAATTGAAATGTTATTACAACTGAAATCTTATTAAATGTACCCATTAAAATGTGTTCAAAGGAACTGAGACAAAAGCAGCCGCAAAACTAAAATGGCGGGAGAATTTCAGTTGGACCAACAGAATCTATCGAAGTGGGATTTCCTCTTGGAAAGGAATTAGTATAATGCTGTGGCTTTGGTGTTTTTCTCAGAAGGTTCCTGTGTTGAAAGTTTGTTCCCTGGTGTACTGCTGATTAGTAGTTGTTAGAAACTTCCAGAAGCCGGGCGTGGTGGCGCACGCCTATAATCCCAGCACTCGGGAGGCAGAGGCAGGTGGATCGCTGTGAGTTCAAGGCCAGCCTGGTCTACAAAGCGGGTCCAGGACAGCCAAGGCTACACAGAGAAACTCTGTCTCGAAAAAACAAAAACAAAAAACAAAAAAGAAACTTCCAGAGCACTGTGTTCAGCAGAAGGCGCTTGGCCCGCGGAGGTGGCTGGTTCTCTGAAATGTACGTTTCATGAAAGTGAAGTCACTACAGAAAGAATCCGCCTAATTCCTGATCCTCTCCGTCTTCCTTCTCATCCTGAGGTATCTTTGTCATAACGTTTTGGGCATTGTGATGTCATCTGCCACGAAGCCCTCAGCAGGGGCCAAGGGGCCAAACAGACGAGGTCACCTGAACCTGTTCCTTTAGTTTCCAAAACTGCCAACAAAACAAGTTTGTTTTCTTTATAAAGCACCCAACACCGAGTGTTCTGTTTTGACAACAGAAAATAGACAAGTACGTTTGGTAATGAAACAGTCCGCCTGGTGGGATCCAAGAACACGTTTGAAGTAGGAAAAACAAGGAAGAACGATGAGATTATACTTATTAAAAAATGACAAATCCATAGGGTGGAGAAAAAAGTAGCTGAAGAAAAATGATAAAGTATTCCAAACTACAAAAAAACAAAAAAAACCAAAAAAAACCCGAATGTACCAACACACATCTAATGTAAGTCATAGAAACAGAGGAATATAACACAATTATCAGTTTACCTGACCTCAGAAACAGTGAATACCATGGAGCAAAATGGTGTGTTGAAAAGGTAAAGAAGGAAGGAAGCTTCAAAACATGAATTCGTTACCCCCAAGCCACTATTTTTCCAAATTAAAAACTTATTTTTAAAATCATTTGGAAGTAGACAGTAAAACCAATGTACAGAAGAAGTGCTGAGGTAATATTAAATATGACCAGAAATAAACATTAAGCTTTAAAAAAATTTTTTAAACCTATTTCTTTTACTGTAAACATTGTAACACTACATTTTGTGCTTTAAACAATACTGCATGTAATATACAAGGTAATAGCACAAAGAAACGGAAAGGCGCTGGAGTAAGAAGTGATGAGATTTTGATAAAGTTAAATTGATATAACAGGAATTTATCTTTAGTAAAGAAGAATGCTTATTGTACCACCTAGAATGGGAAGTGAGAGAGGACGTCAAGAGTTTAGTTCAGCCAGGGCACAGTGCCCCACCCTTCACACTTTCTCGGCACTCTCGTTTCTGCATTAGCTGCCACCTGCTAGCAAGAAGCTTCTCTGATGATGACTCAGTGTAGCACTCATCTATGGGTATAAACATAAGTGTTTGTAAGGGAGTCTGGTGGCATGAAAACTTAGCAAACCGACATTTGACCATGTCACACACCAGGTCCGATGACAGCCATAGGCTCTTGATGAGGCATAGTTCCACCTTTATAAAGACTTCGGGCATGGAAGTCTGTTTGCCAGGCTTCCACTAAAATGTCTTTGCCCAACCAGCTATCCAGCAAGCCCTCAAAACATATATGTTTGAAAATTACTTCTCTTTACTTCTTGAGATTATAATTATCCAATTCCCCCTTCCCTTTTCTCCCTCCGAACACTTCCACATACCTCTCCTCGCTCTTCATCAAATTTATGACCCTCTATTTTCATTGTTAGTGAATGCAAATAGGTACATATTCCTAAACGCTGAAGTACACATGCCTGTTATATACAACTTTATCTAATAATACATAATTATTAACTGATTAATATAAATCATTATTACATAATTCTGTGTATGTTTTCAGGGCTGATGATTTGGTATTGGATAACCCATTTGTCTGCTCTCCTGTGAGAATGACTATTTCTCCAGTTCGGGTCCCTTGTTATTCTTTTTCTTTTTCTTTTTTTTTTCAGTTTATCTATTTATTTGTTCCTCCCTCATATATTGCATCCTGAATGCACTTCCCCCTCTCTCCTCTCCTCTCAGTCCCTCCTCCCTCATACCTCTTTTCTCCCCCCAGATTCACCTTCCTCCACTCCCCGTAAGAAAAGGGCAAGCCTACCAGAGATATCAACCGAGCACGGCATATCAAGTTGCGGTAAAGACTAGACACCTCCTCTCACGTTAAGTCAGGATGAGGAAAGGGGTCCTAAAGGCAGGCAAAAGAGTCAGAGGCAGGCCCAGCTCCCGCTGTTAGGAGTCCCACAGGACAATCAAGCTCTACAGCCATAACATGTGCAGAGGACCATGGCCAGAGCCTTGCAGGCTCCCTGATTGTTGGTGTAGTCTCTGTGAGCCCTATTGAGCCTCGGTTAATTGATTCTGTGGGTTTTCTTGCAGTACCCTTGACCTCTCTGGCTCCTACAATCCTTCTTCCCCTCTCCTGAAGGATTCCGTGAGCTCGGCCTAATGCTTGGCTGTGGGACTCTGCATCTGTTTCTTCCATCAGTTACTGAGTGAAGTTACTCTCTGATAATGATTATGCTAAGCTCTGGTTTACAAGCATAACAAAATGTCATGAGGAATCATTTCATTGCCTTTTTTTTTTTTTTTTGACAGTTGTGTCTGGTTCTATTCTAGGTCTCTGGGCCATCCAACCTCTGGATCCCAGCCCTCCAGTCAGAGTCAGGCATGGGTTCCCTCTCATGGTGTAGTCAGAAATTAGAAACAGCCTAAATATCCCTCAGTGGAAGAATGGATAAAGGAAGTGTGATATATTTGCACAGTGGAGTACTACACAGCTGTCTTTAAAAAAAAAAAAAAAAAAAAAAGACACTATAAAATTAACAGCCAAAATGGTGAAACTAGAAAAAAAAAAATCATCCCGAATGAGGTAACCCAGACCCAGGAAGACAAACATAGTACGCGTACTTGCTTATAAGTGGATAATAGCTGTAAGGTAAGGGATAATCACATTACAACCCACAGACCCAGAGAGACTAACAGAAAAGGGCTCGAGGGCGTGACGCATGGATCTCTCTGGCAAGGGGAAAGAGGACAACTTGAATGGCGGGGGGGTGGGGGGGGGGGCGCGGCATCTCGAGCGTGATGTAGAAACCTACCTTAATAGAAACTCCCCGAAATCTAAAAGGGTGGTCCTAGAAAAGACTCCCAGTAATGGGGAATATGGAGCCCGAATCAGCTGCTTTCTGTAACCAGCTGAGGCTTCCAGGGGCAGGATTGGGACACCAACCCAGCCACAGAACTTTCCACCAACAATTGGTCCTGCCTGTAAGATGTGCCGGGGTAAAGGTAGCACAGCGCTTGTGGGGAGTGGCCAAGCATCACTGTTCTCACTCAGAGAATGTTTAGGTAGTCACATTGGTGAGACAACACGCATGTAGATTCCGGCATTTCTAGGAGACATGTTCTCATCTCAAACGCCTGTTCCTTTGGCTCTTACACCTTCTCCACCCGATCTTCAGAGCAACTGAAGCCGTGTGTCTTGGAGAAGAACCTACAACTGCCATTTTACTACGCCAGCACCATCCCAGTTATCTGTATGCCCACAGATAAGTTTAGTCCTCACTCTACATCAAAGAAACTTCTACTTGTTTTGAAGTAAAGGCCCAATGGATACATTTACAGTATAATCTAAGGCTCAAGCGTTATTGTGAAAGCTTCTTTTTTTAAGCCAACATCTATTGAAACAGGTACCACCTCCGGTCATGCTCTGTATAATGCCTGGTTAATAGATGTAGGATGTAGATACTGGTATTTATTCAGAGACGTTAACTAACTTATCTAATTCTAGAAACAGAAGAATATAAGCAGTAATGTTGATAACAAGCAATGATAACAAATGTTGATAACAAACAAGTTTGAGGGCCTATCATGGCTCAGATACTCTAGTTGGTGAACCTACAAAACAAACACAGTTACTCTGTCTTCCCATTTTGCAGATGAGAAAAAATTAATACACAGAGAAACTGAGTAATTTCCCCAGAATTATACAGCTTGAAGGTAAGCAATTGAGATAGGATTTGAATATAGCTGATAAAGATCTGGGCACATAATCAATTACTGTTCTTATCCTGTTAAGTCACTACTAAAGGCCATTGTATGAGTCAGGGTCCTCTATAGAAACAGAGTCAATGGAACAGACACAGATTTATCATGGGATTTTTTTTCAAAAAGAAAGTAACTCATGTGCTGATGAAGATCAAGTAGAGTCCCTCAATATGGCATCTGCAAACTAGACAGCTGGAGACATAGTTCAATCAAGTCTGGGTCCAAATCCTTAAAAACTAGGAAAGCCACTGTCCAAAGAGTGACTTTTCCTTTTGTCAGCTTTCTCATTGTTTGTGCCCATGGGGTGTTGGATGATGCCTACACACAATGAGGAGAGTCGTCTTCTTTACTTGGCCCACCAATCCAAAGGCCAGTCTTTTCCAGAGACCCTCACAGGCAAATCCAGAATCAATCATCAGTCATCTCTCTGGATATCTCATAACAGAGCCAAGTTTACATTAAGTGAAACCAACTCAGTCTGTAATATCATAGCAGTCTAGCAAAGTGTTAGATTTTTCCATAGCCCTAACAATCTGAATTAAGCCTGGTAACATCACACCTATCTCAGTCCGTACAAACACATGTTATGATGCGCAAACCTACATTAGGGCACATTTCTGAGGGTTTATCCCTACTAAGTGATGGGTGACTGTATAGATCACACATAGGAAAAGGGAAATCATATGTAAGGAGAAAAAAAAATAAAGCTATTCATATCTTCTGTGATATAATAGAAATATTTAAACGCAGTTGCACATAACTTTTAAACCTAAACTATAATATGAAAGAGAAAGCAGGACAGTTCCAGCAGTTTTATTGCTATGAAAGCAACATGAATATCTGTCAGATTCTATGTTTTGTATTATTTTATTGATTTAATGATGTTGTTGACCAAACATAGTGTCTTGCACCTGTCAAGAAAGTACTCTATACCTGAGCTAGATCCTCAGTCTCCTAATACTATTTTTAAGAAGAACAAAAGCTTTCATGTATGCTTTAAGCACCTTGACTTAGCAATTCTTCAGATCTCTGCTTCTACTATGCGGGTGTCAGAGATCAGCTCTGGTCTTCATCCTTATCCAAAACATCTTTATCCATTGAACTATCTTGTTGGCCCCATCCTTGGCCACTCTTAATTTTTTGGTTGCTTTTGTTTTTACTTTTTTTTTTTAACTTTTGAAAATTCTTTAGAAATATACTGGCGTTAATTCTATTAAAATATGCTTTAAGGATTACTTCATAAAGTCAATTTTGTGTGATAAGTACCTACTTAATTTTCTAATTATCCATTCAAAGTATTTAGCTGACATTTTTCTGAAATATGTAATATGGTTTCTTTAAAACGTATGAAATATGGTAAGGCAAAATTTGTTAGATAAACAAACAATAAAGCTTTATTAGTAAAGAGTCTTAATGAAATACCTATTAGAGAATGTATTTCAGCATAAAAACAACTCATCTAAAAATGAATTTTAAGAAATTATAGTGAGCAAAGGAATGAGGAAAATAAATAATGGACAATGATAAGTAACAGAAAGACAAATCTTACTTGACAGTCTCCAGTTTCCAGACCCCAGGAGTGCGCTTAGTAGCCTACGTACCATTGTAAATACTTGATTTTATACTAATCAAAACAAATATTAACCTTCCTAAAAATAAAAACTTCATGTTTTAAATACAAGATGCAATAACAGCATGAAAGATGGCAATGAAATTACATCATCCTGTCTTTCTTTTATTTGATAGGGAGTGATAAAAAATACTTAATCTTTAAAACATAAAGTTATAGATACATATTTTAGTCATTTTGAGAAAACCATTGACAGAAATGAAATAGCATGTACAACTTCAGAACCAGAACAAGAAACAGAGGGATAGAAGAAATTATTAGTATAATTTTGCATGTAAAGAAAAACTAGACCAATGAAAATACAGTGACCACATCACTCTGGATGTATATACACTCAGAATGAGTAGCGGTGGTCCAGCTATGCCAGGGAGTCCACTTGAGGAGAATGTCCTTAGAAAAACAGCCCTGAGGGTCTGTGCAGTGTGTGCTGTAGAGTGAGGTTTGTAATGCTTACGATCCCTTACCCTCATTCCCTTAACACTAGGAGTCATCCTCTTAGTATCCAGAGGGTTCTGAAACCTACAAGAAGAAGATCATGACAGGTGGATCTGGATCCAGGGGGCTTTGCTCAAACTATTGCACCAACCAAGGTCATTACAAGCAGTAAACATCGAACCCCTACTCAGATCTAGCCAATGGACTGGACATTCTCCACAGTTGTCTGGACAGTGGGGACTGACTCTGACATGAACTCTGGTGCCTCATATTTGACCACTTCCCCTTGGTGAGGAGGCCTGGTGGCACTCAGAGGAAGAATAAGCAGGCTACCAAGATGAGACTTGATACCCTATGATCATACAGAGGGAGAGGAGGTCCCCCTCAGTCATAGACCTAGGGGACGGGAATAGGTTGAAAGCGAGAGGGAGGGAGGAATGGAAGGATACAAGTGATGGGATAACAATTGAGTTGTAAGCTGAATAAATTAATTAAATTATTAAGAAAAAAAAAAAAAGGACACCAGATACATTGGCCTATGGCTCGCTAAACGGGTCTGCTTGGAATATCTGAGCTGTAATCTTGCTAGTCACTGGTGGTAAAGGCAGAGTGGGCTGCTGCCCTGCACTGCTCTGACTTGGAACGGTTTTTACAGGTCTAGAGCTTACGAATATTTCTCTTGGAGCAAGTATAGATCATATTCAGGAGGCAGAGGCCGGTGGATCGCTGTGAGTTCGAGGCCAGCCTGGTCTACAAAGTGAGTCCAGGACAGCTAAGAATACACAGAGAAACCCTGTCTCGAAAAAATAAAAATAAAATAAAATGAAATGAAATAGGATAGATCATATGGATAAAGTAGTCCTGTGGCCATTTTAACTCTTACTACAGAAAACCACCTTAAAGAACAAACCCAGAAGGAACCTAAAATAATAATAATAATAATAATAATAATAATAATAATAATAATAATAATAATA
>OU015758.1:1403742-1417165 GCA_907169655.1 Acomys percivali | reverse complement strand
CCATTCTCTCTCTCTCTCTCTCTCTCTCTCTCTCTCTCTCTCTCTCTCTCTCTCTCTTTCCCTCCCTCTGTTTCTCTCTCTTTTTCTGAGGTAACCCTTTTCCCTCTTCTTTCCTATGTTCATATAATAAAACTCTATATAATATCCGCTGCCTGGCAGCTTATTTTTAATCATTAAAATTGGTGGTCCGTACATGGAAAGCAATCCCAAGGTCTTTACCGTGGCAACTTTCTCCACCAGCACGCAACAGAGGTCTGCTTTCCCTAAACTCTGTTACCAATCTGCGCTGCTTGCCTGCCGCTGGGTTCTCCTGCCACACTCAGCAAGCCTAGCCACAAAACCCATCACCCTCCCGCCCCCTCCGCGCCCCCAGCGAGAAAGCCTTGCCATCACACCACAGTTCTGTGCTGAGGTAAATTTAAATTATATACCTAAAAATAAAAAATAAAATAAAATAAAAAATCAGGGGGACAACGGGAGGAGGTCCTGGGCCGAGGCCACCACTGCATGGCAGGACTTGGGCCTGCAGCAGGACAAACAGACGCTCAAGCTACCCTGGTCTCTGTAGGTGCAGCGGCTGGAGTTGGGTTGGTGTACAGGTCCCTTCGCCACCCCTATTGCCACAACGGACTTGGGGCTTGGGTCACTCCCACAGCCCTGGCTAGGTCGGTCAGCAGGGAACCGGAGACTACTGCTGCCTCAGTGTTTGCCGTGCTGCTAAAACACCGCACAGCCTGGTCACTGCAGCCTGCTGAGCCGGCCGTGGCCCTGCACTGGTGGCTACAGTAGCTAGACGTCACGAGAAGCCCACCAGTGCTTGCTCAGAACACGCGGCAGCCAGCGCTGGTGTTTCTGGAGAAGCGTGGGTAGCGCTACTTCCCAGCCCTGTTCAAACCCTTAGTGAACCCCAAATACAGCTTCTAGCTTTTACAATGGTTACCTACTTTTGACTTTCACATTTTCAAGATTGTGTTTTCACCCTGATCCAAAAATGTTTTTGTTTCTAACTTACGTCTTTACTGATGCCTAGACAAATAAACGCCGTTCCTCCTGTCACCAGCTACCCCAGATTCAACTACAGGATTCCCAGCTAATGGGTTTGATATGTTTTTTTTTAATTATTCTATAATGTTCTGCTATATTAACATTCACTGGGTTTGGGACTCTCCTAACTGCCCTATGGCTGCTTTCTGCGCCCAAAACGCGCTGAATTCCCGCTTCCTAGTTGGCGTTAAACATTCCCTTTGCTGGCGAGACTGTCGACACCTCTCTGGTTCACTGGGGTTGGAGGTACCCAACCTTGGTCTGCGGTCTGCATCACTGTGGCGGGGCCTCCTCATGGACCTGCAACTAGGCCTGTTCCCACTGGGTGAGACACAGCCCTCCCACCTCCACCCAGCCACTGAACAATTCCAGTGCACTAGGTGGCTGTGTCCTTGGGCCAGCAGATCCATGGAGCTGCGTGCTTTTGGCCACACTGAAGAGTCACTGTGCCAGTCTGTCTCTGTCTCTTGAGTCACATTTCTGGGGGTGCCCTAAAGGATTACTGACTTCACCTCCCAATGACACATAGTCCATCCACTGCCTTTCCAGGCTCCTCTGAGATGCCTTCTGGAGAATTTCAAATCCCTGAGCCCACATGAAGAGCCGTTTAGCTTACGTGCCTCTGCAACCAAGCTTGGGCAGACCCAAAACTAAACCTTCTTAATTATTGTCAGCAATTGGGTAAAATGGAAGGAAGTTCCTTATATCCAAACTCTTTTCTTTGTTCTCCCCAATTTTTCATACATTGTCTCTCTTATTTTCAAACCTTTTCTCTTTGTTCTCCCAAGAGTTTCAAATGTGCACCTAAAGGAAATTTTCTCCCTAACCTACTAACCTTGACTTCTGCCCACATATATGTTCCTGTGTCCTGCCAGACTTCCCACATCCAGGACAGCACTAAAGCAGTTACCCATGGTTGCTCCAGTCCAACTTCACAGATCGTGTCAGCTGGACCTGCATTGTCCTTCCTAGCCACAGACGTTCTCAGACCCTGGACAGCAAATGCAACAGCCTGTTCTTCTGGGACCTGGCCAACATTTCAGCCTTTTACCCACTTCTTGCTACTATACTGTCAGCAGGAAGCAGCCAAGGACTTCGATTACTCTGCCCCTTATCCGTTTACAAAAGGCTGAAAAGGTGTGCTCCTGACCCCGGACAAATAGCTCCAGGTTCTCCCAGCATTCCTCAGTCCCGACCCGCTGCAGGACCTGGCTGCCATAACCTGCCTTCTACCCTGAAATTTGAGGAAAGAGCTTTTCCTTCCCCTGTAGCGTATAATCGGGACATACTGTTGCTCTTGCTTTCTTCTCTCTCTTTTCCCCTTACATGGCAGACAAAAGCAGCTTCCAATGAAGCTACATTCATCTGCTTTAACTTACCTTACATAAAAAAAATGATCCAACGTCCTCATTTTTTTTTTTTAATTATAGGAAAAGGGAGGAATGTTAGGAGTCTGCCTCGGTCTGCCTACCTGTGATGCCATTGCTCACCCAAGATTATAAAAGGACAAACCCTCTCTCTCTCACCTCTCCTCTTCCTACCCTTTTCTCTTCCCTCTCTTTTTCTTCCTCTCTGTCTGTCTCTCTGTCTCTCTGTCTCTCTCTCTCTCCCTGGGATACCCCTCTCTCCCCCTTCCTTCTCTCCCAAAGCTCATATAATAAAGCTCTATATAATATATGTTGCCTGACATCTTGTTTTTTTTAGCCATTAAAAAGTATTCTTTCTGATGCAGGAGAAATAAGGGCCCCCTCTTAGGGTTCTCAGTTTTATTAATAAATGAATTTTAAAGTGGACTCAAATGGAAGCTCAAGGATATTTTATTAGAGTTTAAAAGACATTCCCACCCCACCCAGGAAAGCCAAGCTGTAAAACCTCAACAGTTGCCTGGGGGGAAGCAACTAGAGAGAGAGAGAGAGAAATAAATCCATGTGATTGAAGCTGGTATGGAGAACAGACATGTGGCAGACAAGCAGCCACATGGCAGGGAGGGACGCTTTGGAGAAAGAGTGAGGAAGTCCAGAACACTGAGGAAATCCAAAGTGTGAAGGAAAGCATGCTTAGGAAAGAGATGTTTGAGGCTGGAGTAATGGCTCAGCACAGCAGGGCATTTGTTCATGCGGATTTGGTTCCCACCACTCACAGGGTGGTTCCCAACGAATTATAATTCCAGTTCCAGTGGATCTGACGTACATGATATACACATACATAAATGCAGTCAGAACACTCATACACATAAAATAGGTGAATGAATAAATCAAAAGTGAAATTAATTTATATGTTAAAAGATAGGTAGAAAAAAAGAGAAGTTGTTTTTTTCCTGAATAACTCAGAAAAGTGGTTAGACTTATGAAGCTGGATATTTATGCATTGGAAAGCTACTCCACTAGGGGTGGGGATTCTGGGAAGGAAAAGTATAGTCGCGTTAAAGGAAAAGTATTCTGCTTATCTCTTCGTCAGGGTTTAAAGTGAGTCTGCCTTCCTACATGTGTTCCCTTGGCATAAATGGAACGTTAGGTCTCCATGCAGATTAGATCTTCTAGTCTCTTGACTAGAAGGAATTTTTTTTTCCTACTCTATCATTTCTATGTTGTTTGCCTATTCTGAAAGAAAATCCAACAACAACGTATATTCCCACCAACTTTGTATCATACCAATAACAAGAGCATCCTATAAATTTTCTACCTTACAGGAAATGTCAGCCCAAGGTCATGCACTTCATGAGTCTAAGATTATATTAGCCACAATAAGTTTGAACCAGATTTCTGTTGGCTCGTGTCTCTATAAATATTTATAGTTATTTGAATTATAGCATTTTCCTCTTAACTATCTATGTAGAAGGTAGAGGCTGGCAACACATTTCATTGACCAATTTTGTAGAAAAAAAAATAATCACCATGGAATATAAACATATGAAGTCATTGCTAAAGCTTTGGTAACCTAAGGTAACAAAGAATTCCAATTATTTTATTTAGGGTAACAGTCTAAATGTTCAAAGATGTACCATGTTATAAAATCTAGGCTCCTCTGTAACTTTTGTGTTTCTCTAATAATTTCATGTGCCAAGTATAAACTTATTGATTTCTCTCATTGTGCTGAAGAGCATTTATATCCCTCACAGCTCACAACAGTGTTTCACACAGTACATGCTTCCTGCTTACTTAGGTGGTTGAAAAAAATAATGTTGAGAAAACACGCCAGATCTTTTCTTCTTCGACAAGATAATATATAAATTATAAAGTTATTTTGAAACAAAAATCATTTGCCAATTATGGACCTTTCTGCTACTGACTGTGAACATCGTCATTACATAGTGTACATGTACATATGTACATGCATATGTACATTTGTACATTGTATATATACAAAATATATACAAATTATATTTTGGGGCACAAGGTCTAAGCAACTTTGGTTTTTTTTTGTGGAGGGGTTATTGTTTGGTTTTGTTTGTTTGTTTTGTTTTGTTGAGACAGGGTTTTTTTGTGTAGTCCTGGATGCTGTGAAACTTGCTCTGTGAACAGCCTGGCCTCGAACTCGGAAAGATCCAACTTACTCTGCCTTCTTAGTGCTGGGATTAAAAGGCGTGTGCAACCACAGTTCTAAGAAAACATTTTAACTAATCATTTGCTTCACACTGTGACCTCTCAAATAATCAGTCACTGAAGATGGAGTTTGCTTTGTTGGTTAGTAGCATCTCTATAGGCAATATCCTTCAAGATCTTAAGAACATTATGATATAAATGATCAAAATAGCTTTGCAAAGGACAGTTGGGAAGGTTCCTAGAGTCTAGATTCCCTAGGCACCAGCAAACTAGATAACTGTGATGGAGTTATAAAACAGTCAATCATCTGTGGGGACATTCTGTAAATGTTTAATTTCCCCCTCAGTCCCAGCTTAGATCTTCAGTTCCCATTGACTGATGATAATTTGGGAAAGACTTTTGTTGCAACTTTCTCATTAATATGAAGGAATTAGGCCATTCAGGATCGGTTTTGCAGTTTGAACTCTTTACTTCAAGCCACCACAACTGTCTGTTCTCACATCATATCTAAGAAGAAATTCTACTTTCAGAGTTCAGACTCAGTTCTGGTCCTCTGATGTTGCTCTTCTTACATTGCTCATCCTTTGCTGATGATGCAACCTTCCACCCCCAGATCTGCCTCTTTATCACTTTGGTGACGAGGAAGGAAACAATCATAGCAGAGACAAACATGCTTCATACTCACATATGAATCACTGTTCCTAAAGTACTTTTAAAATTGTGTTCTTAATTTATGTGTATTTATGTTTTGCCTGCATGTGTGTTTATGCGCCAAGAGTAACTGAACTGGGTTCTCTTCTAGAGGGGCTAGTGCTCTTAACTTCTCGACACAATGCCGTTATTGTTTCCTTATGGGCAGCCACACAAATGTATGCTTTACGGGGCTCTTTGTAGGCCTTCCTAGAAAGCATCCTTACCAGTTGCCCAACAGTGCCCTCCATGAGTGGCTCGGTCACCTGAGTACTTGCTAGATTATGCAGTTACAGCAAATGAGCTCATGTCACAGTGGCTTGAATAAAAAAACATTTTTTTAATCAAATTCACATTACATTTTTTTTTCCTCCTGGTCGGCATCACATTTTCTCCCCTTCACTTTTCTATTCTCATAGGAAAAGTTGCCTCTATCCAGGAACGTGGACATAGCACAGAAGAAACCACATAGTAGTTGCATCTTAGGTGCTTTAAATTGAGAGTTGTGTGCTATGCTACTTCTGCTTATATTCCATTGGTTAAAAACAAATTATATAAAGAAGCTTAGATTCAACTATAATCAAAAGAAGTTGAAATATAATTCCCCCCATATAAAGGAAAAGAAGTAACCCCAATAAACAAACCAAGGCTCTATGGCCCCTTTCTCTTTGTCACTACTATTCCAAGCCCCTAACTTGTAGCAAAGATACTGTCATACTGACAGGCCATGCTGATGTGTGGAGAATTTTCAATATGCCTACATTAACCTATATCTCTTTACTCCCAAATACTGTTCCCAGCATCTATGTGTCTAGAAGTATATACTTTCCATGTTAAAGACTGGAAAACTGGTATTCTGGAAAACTGGTATTCTTCTGGAAAACTGGTATTCTGGAAAACTGGTATTCTGGAAAACTGGTATTCTGGAAAACTGGTATTCTGGAAAACTGGTATTCTGGAAAACTGGTATTCTATAACCACCTCTCCTCCCTTTGCCACTGAGAATGGCATTAACTTGACTCACAGTGTTAACAGTATCCATGTGAACAAGAACTAAGCTGTTTATTGTATGTTCTCTTTAAAAACAAGTCACCGTGTTAGTTTTTCTAGATACCCTTTTGTCGTGATCTGCTCTGGTGTTCCAAGGAAGAGGCCGTAAAGTTTCTGATGCTCCGCAGACCTCCTGTTAGCGAACGGAGCCCCAGTGTTACTCTTGTAGAGGAACGCTTCACATTCTTTGATGGATTTCCTTGAACCCTCCTTTTGTCTAAGCAGAGGAGCAACCACTGCTTCCATTAGTACATTGGCAGTGATGTCACAATGCTACTGTGTGCGCTGCTAAGCAGGAAGCACACGATACACATAAGCTCATTCTCCACTGGACACTCATTTCCTGCCTATATATAGCCAGGGGGTCAGCGAGAGGATGATTGTGGAACAGTCAGACTGACCCATTTTGCGTAAGTCCTAGCCCTGGTGCTGGCTTCTTCCAGGAACTCCTCAACATATAAAGAAGAACCTAACCCTATTATGAGCAACTCTCTGTGCTCACACACAACAATATACACACCAATATCTGTCTATCTATCATATATAAGCGTAGACAAATTAAACCACCTATGGAGGACTCTGCCTTCCTAAACAGAAAGAGAATGCTACACCAACCAAACACTATTAAAACCACTGGGACAAGCAGTGAGGTCATTCAAACAGGAGGTTGGGGAGGTACTTTGATCTTTGACCTATTTGCCTCACCAGAAATTAAGGGCAGAGTCAGTACTTCTTTTTAAAAGTGTAATCACATTTTGAGCACTAGATTTTTGCATTTTGGGATGGTGTTGGTGATTAAATGAACCACGCCTCCTGTCATACTGATCAAACATGTAGGTCCCCATTAGGACAATTTTAAAGTACTTCCAATTTTGTAAAACCATGGGACTTACACTCCAGAATTTTCCATCCCCAACTACTTCTTGCGCGTCATAGGAAATCTATTCCATTTAAAATAAAGAAAAGATTTTAAATTGAGTCACAAAAGATCCAGAGGACTCTAAATTCAGTCCAGTTCTTCTTTGAAACCACAACTGATGAAAAAAAAAGTCTTTTGTTAATTTCAGTTTGTGTTACATTCTTAATTTCATTTAAATGTAGGTATTTTGTAATTTCCGTTTCCTTTCATGTAAAAAAAAAAAGCTGTATTGGGGATTATGGACATAAAGCTTCACAAACTACATCAATCTGTTATAAACTGGTTTATACATAACAGTCCTTTTATTAAAAAAAAAAAACACGAAGCATACCTGAAGTGATATGGACACTCCAGAGCTATCATTTGACATCAGCCCGAGTGTTTTTTACCATGTAATGTAACATTTTCACAGCCTTTTTTCCCCCTCACAAAAGCTATCTAAAAGCATGAGAAAATTACTTCCCACTGGGAGTTTATACAAAACATTTTATTTAACACATATTTGTAATTATTTATATCCGGTGGGTGACTATTTTCTAATTTTGAAGCAAGTCTTCAAATGCAGAGTGAGTTTATCAAGCACTGATTTTTGCATGTCACATGCCGTCTACTATAGCATGTGAAATTCCCTTTCAATATAGCAGGAGACTTGATTAAGAGTATGCAACAGTTGACCACGGAGTTGCTTACCTCCCTTACAAGCAGACACCATACACTGGAGAACTGGAGGAATTTTCAGTGTGAAGTAAAGATTTATTTACACACTAGGCACCTCAAAGTGTAAAGAAGAAAGAAAGAATTTTGATGCTGAAATAACTGTTGTCTCTGTTTCTGACTATCTCTAATGTCCGACTTTGATATCAGTGGTAGGGAGGGATCAAAGGCTCACAGAAGCAAAGAATGGAAAAGCCTAAGCCTTTTACATCCTGAAAACTATTCATGCAGCTTTCAGAAGGAGACAGTGATGATTCTCTGAAACCAGTTACCTGGACACATATTAATTTGGCAAGTAGAAGGTGACGGGATGCTTCAAGAAAAGCTGAAAGATCAGAAATACAGATTTAAATCCTTTGCCATAATAATAAGACAAATAATCTCCCGGAGAACATAGAAAAGTAGCCTAGGAAAGTATGCAGTTGTAAAAGGTATTGAGATAGCACAGGGAAATTGAAGAATGTAAAACATTTCACAAATAAGGAAGATGGGAAGAATAAAGTCTGGCCCACTGGGAGAGCCCTGTAAAGGGGAAAAGTGTACTTTCTAGAAAGCATAGGAGGCCCTCTCTTCCCAGCGAGGCCTGGTGAGCTAAGCCTTTAAGTTTGCAAGAAGTGGATGCTGGAAGATTGCACATTCTAGACTTGTTGGGGTTATACAGAAATTCCAGGCTGGTGTAGACTAAGAAGTGAAATGCTGCGTCTCAAAGCAGTTTGTAAAATAAAATTTAACAAACTAGGGGATGTAGCCTCCTCCTGGTAGAGTGCAGGGCTTGGGTTTCTTTTGTGGGACAGTCTTCCAAAGTTAGAGAATGTTAAACGCTGGCTCGTGAACCTACAAAGTAGAAATGTAGGTATGCATAGAGTTTTCACTTGGACAATAAATACATGTATCTCTCATCTCCAAATGGACACCTTGATATTGATGGAGCATTAACTGGGACCTCTCAAATCACTGGCTTGGCGCTCTACCTGGAACTAAGTAGCCAATCAATAAAGGAAATAATTTCTCTGGTTTACAATCACTTATGTGGAATGGGCTCAAAGGATATAAGAAATTTAGTGAACAACTCTAAGAAGTTACAAGTCCTAAATAAGAAATTAAGGGTTTGTTATAATGTAGTTTTAGCCATGTCCCTATTTTAGAGTTGGGGTTTTTAAAAAATAATTGGAGCATTATTATTTTTTTTAAAGAACATTTTGCTGAATAGATAGAAATACAGAAGAGATTTTGGTTGCTGCTCCAGATTTCTGCTACAAGATTGATGAACACCTGGAGTAACATAGCACAAAGTGATCTGGAAGCCTGCCAGATTTACACTATAAAGTCACAATCTAAGGGAAAGAAAGAACATTGTCAGATAAAACTATAAAACTGGATGTAATGGAAAGACATCAGCCATTACAATCGAACATGTTATGCAAGCAGTACAGGAAAAAGAGAATTTATAGTTTAAAAAAAAAAAAAAGAGTAAAGGAGGGACCCAGAATTGTGTAATCAGAGCCCAGTCATCAGCAACATTCGGAGTATAATTCAAGATAGTAAAACGCGGAGATTTGTTGCTTGAAACACGCGATCATAACAATGAAAACTTGTACTTCGTTCAAGGAGACACTTGAAAGAAAGAGTAAATAGACTCTACATGTCATGAAGATATAAGTTTATGTGGGACTCATCAATTCTACTTTTGATTGCATGAAAGGAAATAGCCCAGTGGAGATAAAAGAAGAGAGAGAGAGAGAACAGACTGAAGCAGCAGAGAGAATGTTCTGCAGCTTGCTTACTGAAAGAAGATCTTGTTCCTGCTCTTAGAACTAACATTAAGCTTGGGTCCTGGAACTGTGGCTGGAGAGATGGCCCTAAACATAAGCAGCCAGAGGCAAGGTCATGTGAGCACTGTTTACCTAAGGAGTTAAAGGCCTTGTAGGTGGGGAAAGAATCTACATCTTAGTTGAAAGGAAAAGTGCTGAATGGTGGATTTAAGGATCAAGATGAGGCAGAAAACAGTAGTGGTCAGCCACTGGAAGGGTTAAGGGTTAGGCTGGGATGTTGTGGAAAAGCTTGTGATAAACGATTTCTGATTAAAGTTGTGGGCAGAGAGCAGGGAAATGCTTGGATTACCCTTGGGAGCGATGTTTAGTGCACAAGAGGTGGCCGTGGGTGGGAATATTGACAGGTGGCACCCTCAGCAGCTTAAAATTCACAAAGACGCCAAGCTTGCAAAGGAAAACAAATACAGTGGTGTTGAGATTTTTTTTTTTCTTCCCTGTAGTCTGTTAAAGGTCTCTCATCTGTTCTGGGGCCGGTTTAACAAAAACCTGATAAGGCACAGGTTTTTAGCGTCAAATAGTTTAACGTGAAGCCTGGTTCTCCAGAATTCTTCAGCGGTGACCCTGAATGAGAGATAAGCTCTCCACCACGTTTGCTTCAGTTTTCTTCTATCTGTGAAACAGGAATTATAATGGCAGTGCTGGTATCACTGTGAGATGACTAAGATTAAATATGACAACATACTCACTGATGAGCCTTGTGCATTATAGTTTCTACATAAGTGTTGGTTTTCCTTTAGTCCCAACAGATGCCCAAAAGTAATTGTAAGGTCTTGATCTGCCTAGCAGCGAATTACTGTCAACCATCAAAGTGTGTGTGGGAAGCCAGTAATGGTGGCCTGTAATCCCAGCACTCAGGGAGGCAGAGGCAGGTGGAGCTCTGTGATTTTGAGGCCAGCCTGGTCTACAAAGTGAGGCTAGGACAGCCAAGGCTACACAGAGAGACCCTGTCTCAAAAAACAACAAACAAGTGAAAATGCATGTGGGAGAAGCCTCTCCTGATGGTCAAAATGGCTTTTAAAGAAAGTGATCCTGCTGGGCAGTGGTGGCACGCATCTTTTATCCCAGCACTCGGCAGGCAGAGGCAGGTGGATTGCTGTGAGTTCAAGGCCAGCCAGGTCTACAAAGCGAATCCAGGACAGCCAAGGCTAACAGAGAGACCCTGTCTTGAAACAAACCAACAAACAAACAAACAAACAAAAAAGTGATCCTATTTTCTCATCTGAAAATGGTGGTTCTCTAACTCAACACGCTTTTGAAAGACCTGAGCCTTCTCAAATGTGCTTTTCTACAGATGCATCTAGCCTAGCTACAATTGTAACTGGGCCTCAGTAAACAGAAGCTGAGAAAATTAACCAATAGGAAATGAATTGCTAAGTAGCTGAGATTGAACATGAAGGCTAAGTCACGAAAAATACTTGAGGTTTCCATAAAAATAAAATTAAAAAAAGAAAAGAAAGGTGGCTTTTTCCTCCATTTTTTTGACAGTTACATACATGTGTATAATTCATCTTCGTTTCAAATTTAGCTGCCCATGTTGTATTTTACCTAGCAACTCTAAAAAAAACAGTAAAGAAAGAAAAAAACTGATTAAAATTTAAGTTAAATTTATTACCATTTATCAATACAAATAAGGAAGAAACATACTTTCTTTGAAGTTTACATTGATAGATAAAGGGAAATTACAGTGCACATGCTTTAAATAAAAACATAATTTAAGAAACATCTATTGGAAGAGACAAAGACGAAAGGTAGGTTAAGTTTTAAACATTGTGCTGGTCACAGAGGTGTTTATGATCTGCTCCTGCATGTGTGTACGTGGGTGTATTTTGGGATAAATCTTCAAACAGCTTTTAAGTGTTTTCTATAACTTGTCCTTTCTCTAGTTGAAGGTCACGGTGTGAGTGTGTGTGTTTGCGTCTAGTTTTAAGCATGGCCTTACACTTTGGATTTCATAGCAGAGTGTGACAGGAATTATTATATTTAAACTCAAATACTATGTATTCAGAACATCGAAGAGTATGATTTCACTCACTGACACTGAAGACCAGCTACTTGTAAATTCCTCACACAAAACAATCCTTTTTAGTAGATGCCACTCATATTCTGAGACACAATCTAGCAGTTAGAAAGAAAAAAAATTAATATTTATGAAATTGTAAATGTCTTTAATGAAAGCATCAGCTCTGAGGATATTGCCTAAACTGGTTATCTTAGTAATAGATATTCAAGTATTTGTGAGATTCAGAAAGTAGCAAATTTACAGTTGTGAAGTAGCAACAGAAATCATTTTATGGTTCGGGGGCGTCACCACAACATGAGGAACTGTATCATGAGGTCACAGCATTAGGAAAGTTGAGAACCACTCTTCTAGAGTTTGGGGCACATGAATGCAGAGGGCCACGTCTGACGCTCACAGGACAACCTCACATTAATCCTCATCTGCCTTCTTGTTTGAGGAAGGGTTTTGGTGTTGTCCTCGCCGCTGCATATGCCAGTCTAGCTATCCTGGCACACAGAGGTTCTCCTGTCTCCGTTTTCTGTCTCACCACAGGAGTGCTTTGGTTACAGGCAACTGTTACTATATCTGGCTTTTACACGGTTCTGGGCTTCAAACTTAGGTGTTGGGCATGCTTAGCAAGCACTTTACCTTCCGATCTACCTAGTACTTTCTACATACTGCCGTCCACCGTCTCCATCCCAGGCACATCTTCCTGTTAAAATCACAGAATTATTTCCACTGAGCTTTCCTGATGTGGCAACATAAGTGTCTGATAAGATCATGTCCCACACCTGACAGAAACCAGTACTGCACAGTCTCCTTGCTGCCTCCTGGAATCCAAGGGTGGTGGACGTTCCCTGATTCACTAACTTTATTCAATTTACTTACTCTTCAATTTGTTTCAATGCATATGTAAATGTGCCTCATTAACTTTTAAAATATTGTTTTTTCCAATGCTAAGAAAATGTTTCTGGGTCTGGAGCTATATAGCTCAGTGGTACAAGCACAGCATAAGTAAAGTTCTAATTTTCCTCCCCATTCCTCCAGCATCACACACAGAGAAATTAAATTTAGAGACCAGCATGGAGACACACACGTCCTGGAGTCTCAGCCTTAGGGAGACTGAGGCAGAAAGAATATAAGTTCCGTGTTCAAATACAGCCTGGGCTACATAATGAGATCTTGCCTATAAGAGAAGGACGAAAAGAGGAAATAAGAGAAGAAAAAAAAAATAACAAGTAAAAGAAAGAAAATGCTTGCTTATTGAAAAAAATAACTATAACTGAATGCCCCTCTTACCTCTTTTTAATTATCCATGCCCTACATAATTTGGTCTGTAGCAGACAAACTTGGCTCTGCAGCATTTTAGAAAAACGCCTGTCCTACCTCATTCTCTGAAAAAAATAATATTGTGTGATTGGAAACTTGAAACTATGTTTCGAATAAGCTGTGTGAGATATTCTGACGGTCACGTGACGGTCACATGTGAGATAGTCTTCCCATTTTGTCCTGATGAATGTCAACTGGATGATCCATTCATGTACTTTGTGCTTTATTACCGTTTGAAAACACTGAAATGAACCTACACACACACACACACACACACACACACACACACACACACACACACACA
>OU015758.1:1347589-1374483 GCA_907169655.1 Acomys percivali | reverse complement strand
TTCTTTCTTTCTTTCTTTCTTTCTTTCTTTCTTTCTTTCTTTCTTTCATGTGACGTAATGATCAACCTGCAGCTATTTTAGTTCCTGGTACTTAGATGACTATTTTGTAAAATAATGATTCTTGTGCCATGAACTACTTAGCAAAATGACTCCCAGGAAACACGTGGAGTTTTATTTTTACAATATGAACTATCCCAAATGAGAAAATTATGCAACTTTTATTGCATAAACAAGGGCAGCAAATTTCCACCCTAACATTAAAAAAAAAAAATAGGCATTATCTCTTTTGTGGGGTAACATATGCTAATTACCAATAGTCTCTTTTGAAGTTACAAGCTAAATATGTAATATAAGAACACTGTCTTAATTAATGGTCTAAAAGGGAAGGAGGGTGGTTATATTGCTAAATATTGTCAAACCATAACTAATTTAAGCTCTCCAAGAACATGTGCACTGAAACACAGCAAAGGAAAAGTATAGATGGAAAAGGCCTTAATTTCACATGTGGCCCAGTAATCAGAATGATACTATCATTTCCAGCTGGACTGACTCAGCTGCAATAAATGGTATTTAAAATATTGTTTCAATGCTCCACACTTGCTCTGTGGCCACACCCACAGAGTAGCCAGTCAATCAGCCTATCAAATAGTAGCCTGTTAACTGTTAAGATAGCTAATCTCTGAAGAGTGTCAGTGCCTTGTCTAAAACCACGTTTCAGTACCGTTTCCCTAAACAAGATATTAATTAGTCTCAGTACACAAAGCTGTTCTTTTGAGGTTTGCTTATTTAAAGACTAATTTCCTTTGTTACATTTGACCCTGGTCCTATAGCTGCTAAAATACCGTCAGAGCTTACCTAAGGGGCTGTATGTTTGTGAGGCCTTGGGTCACTAAACAGCTGCTTCACTGGCTCGATGCCAGCAAAAAAAAAAAAAAAAAAAAAAAAAAAAAAAAAAAATGCTAACAAAGGGGAGACGGGAACTCACTCCTAAGTATCGCAAAAATGATTTTTTCAAAGGTCTTCCTCTAAAGCTAACGCCCTGTCTTGAATAGAATAGTTCTGAAGGTTCGACACGTGTTAAAGAAACTCTTCTCAAACAGAGTGATTGCTGTGGCTTGTTTTTTCTTTAGGAGGAGGGTTAGGGTGTGTGTGTGTGTGTGTGTGTGTATTTTCTTTGCTGTTTGCTATTATATGGGAGCAGAATATGGAGAGGAGGGGTGAGTTATGTTTCTCCCGCTGGAGGACTGAGAACGCCTGGATAATTGAGACTAGCTATGGCGTGTCTGTCGCTAGCTATGTGCAGGCTCATTTCAGGGTTTGCTTTATCGTTCCTTACATCTAGAGCTCTGCCCTTGAAACATTACCACTCGGCTACAGCTCTGACCCCCTAGAAAGGCTGGATACAGCTGTTAGGTCCCCTTGCAAATGGGACTGGTTGACTTATTTCTAGACATGAGTAAAACAGCTGTGAGCTTCTCCCATGGTTGTCACTTGAAGAAAAGAAGAATCTCGCAAAAGAAAAATATACCCTGAAAACACTAGAGACAGCTAAATATATGCTCCCAATACATAGCCCCAGAGCTTATGGGCCTTTCTGAAAGAAAAAAAAAAAAAAGGAATATGAGAGACAAGGAATATATATAGCACGTAATCCATCTTTTAAAATATGTATCCCACTTAATATTCCTAGTAGTCACATAACTTTGATAAAACTGTGCACGAAAATTAAGGTTGGAAGAAGTAGATTTTTTTTTTTTCAATCACTCAACCAGAAGTTGACAAAAGCATAATATAAATCTCACTTTGTCTGGTTATCTCTCCTTGATGCTGTAGCTCTCAGTTTATTAACTGAAGATACTCCAAAGCTCCTAAAACAAGCAAACAAACAAACAAACAAACAGAACCCAAATCATCTAAAGCTCACGTTGCATTTTACTGCGGACACTAATCGATTTCTGACTTAATTGGAAAAGAAGTAAAGGTGCTATGGGAAGAAAATTGAATGTTAGAGATCATCATTGCAAGGCAGCCACACGGTGCCAGATAACGTCAGCGCATCATCCAGGTCAGGCCTCGCTCTTGATATTATGTTTGAGAATATAATTGCTCATGGATGCACACAAAATACACATACATCAATCTCACTTATGTTAACAGAGGTCATTAGGAATACATGACTATTTAAGAAAATCCATGAATGTCATTGTATATAGTAATTGTTTACAGCTGAGGGCCAAATGCTTAATTGTTCCCACGTGCAATAAAATAATTTGATTGTAAATAGCGATGGGAGCTTAGGCTGTTGTGGGAACTTCCAACACATGATTCTACAAAGAGTGAAATTATAGCGACCTAAAGCTATTAGGACAGTAGGAATGCTTTATAAAAAAAAAATGAATGTGTAAATAATAATAAAAAATACTTTGTTACTTAAAAATGATAGGTAGTAATGCTAGAAATAGCATTAAAGATTTGCATTATTACTTTTTAATAGGAGTGCAGCTTATCTTTGAAGGAAGTTAAACAATAAATAAAAATTCAAGAGTTTCTAGAATGTGGGGGAATCCTATGGGCAATTTATGGCTTCTGCTGGTGTCTTATTTACAATTGTGGTTCTGTCTAGAATTTGCTTGCAAAATTTATAACCAGAAACATTTAGTCATCAGCACCAAGGATTTATGAAGGTAGAAGGCACTGTATTTAATGTTTACACGACGCTGTCCTATTACCTTTACTGCATTTGTACCATGTGGACCCTCCACTTTGATGGCTTTATCATAAATCCATTAAAATGCACAATTTGAGAGTTTCCTCTTCATAAACCTGATTTATAACCGTCTACTAGAAGAACCCAACAAACCAGTTGGCTGGAATAGCGTGCTGGTATTGGAGGAGGAGAATTCAGGCTCCAATCCCTAAGTCTTGGGAATTTCAGTAACCTGGTACCTAAAGGTACATACCATTCCCTAAAAGCACATGTTTCCAAAATGGTATTTAAACACATAATTTCTGGAAAAAAAAAAGAAAAGTCCTATTAAATCAAAGTCCATTGTCTGCACATTTTCTTCTCCATTGTTACTAAACAGCCTATAAAATAAACTTTTATTCTAGTGTGTTTCCTTAGAAATTAAATAGCTTGTAATGAACATGAATAAATACTTTAAATTCCTATACAATTACCTTAATGTTCAGAAGCAAACCCCATTTATTATCCAAATGTCTACCTTTCCACAAACTAAAACACAGGGGGAAAGGCTGACAGCTCATTTAAAATGGGACTAATGTTTCTCACATTTATGAGCTGCCCGTGGATACCTATCCACATCTTTCCCAAGCCTCATTGTCCATAGCAAATGATATTTACTATCCTGCCAAAGGACCAGCGTACATGTGTGTTCAAAGTGATTTTAATCTACTTCAACGTTAATTCTCTGAACTTTGCAATGAATACTAATTCAAGTGACGGTTTTACTATGACTGTTCCAACATTTGTCAACATTAATAGTTGATGTTTGCTTAATATAAGTAAGTAAAATATTAACATTTCAATTGAAGAAATTAAAAACCTCTTGTAGCTGTACAGGAGGATGAACTGTATGTTCCCTGTTCATGTAATGTTAATACAGTTTCCCACAGTTTTAGAGACATCACAAGCTTCACTTTGCTTCAAATCCTTTACATAAGTGTACCCTAACCTTACAAGGTATACCACAATTAAGATTTTTCTTTATTTACCATTTGCAATATTGTCGAACTTTATTTTTTTTTTCAGCTTTAAGATAGTGACATTCTAATATCAGCCCATCCTCTTTCTACCAATGTTACTTGTACCTTCTCCAGTCAACGGATGCAACTAAGAACAGCATAAAAGTGTCTCTTTAAAGTAAGAGGAAGGAAACACATCTGAGTCTTAGGATCCATCAGTTACACTCTGGTACTGAATTAGTGAATGCAAGATTTTGATATTGTATAGGATATCTTAAAAACTGAGGACTTAATGTTAACAGACTAAAACGAAAAGTCACGGTATCTACCAGGGAGCCAGGTCACCTACAAAATAATGTCCTTCAAGGCTCCTTGCCTTAAATCAGGTCACTGCTGTTCTTTCTTTGAACACTGTGTTCTAATTGGGACAATAAATCAGAGAAGACACTCAGAGTAGATTCCCATGTAAGGTGGGTAACTGGACAGTGACTTTTTACTGCTGCTAACACGTGCATCCAATTACCATTTGATAGATTCATAGTGCTGGCAGCACAGCATTACCTCATTGTATAGTTCACCTAATAATTCTTCTGCCTAAATCTGTCTACCTTTACCTATACCCAACCTGTCAGTATGTGTATTATCATTAATGAGGAACTTTCAGATGTTTGGTGTGCTTCCTGCAATGGATGATGTGAGGGAAATGTTAATTTATTACCTAAGTAAGCTTAGTAGAAGGTAATGTCTTGATTAAGCTGATATATCCTAAACTTTACATAAATTAATTAGATAGACCTAATAATTCTACTACAACTATAGTTCTGCAGTGTTGGTCCACTAAAAGATAAGGGAATAGTTTAAAAGCCATAATATACTTCTGAAAAAAAAAATTACTATCATTCAGGTACCTTTTGGAACAGCCACTTACTTTCCTGATCAGCATAATTGTTACTTTATTCTTGATTTTTCTTTAGGTCTTACTGTCGTGTTGAGAATAACTCGCCATCTGTAGTTTTGCAACTCAACTCAAGGCTTGATTACTTTCTAGTTGCTGCCTCCGTGTTGAGGCACCGACAACTCTACCTTAGAAACGCTGTGAATCCCAGCTTCCAGGCCACGTTCTTTTAAGCTCTGCCTATAACAAACCTGACTAGAACATCATTCTATATTTAATTTCCGGGTTAAACTCTACCAGATACCCAATTCTGCAGAGCTTTTTTTTTTTTAACTATTCTTTTTGCCTATTTCTTGCACGTGTACCACTCCCTAGATCCTTTGCTACCTTTTTTGCCTTCGTATCTTTTCTAAATTTATATATATAAGAGAAAGATAATTTAAGAATGAATGTTTTCCCTTTAATCCAGGAGAAGATAAATGCTGGTTTGGGGCTACTTGATACTCCCAACTTTTATAATGTCACAAAGATTACCAAATCCTTTGTATAGATTTGGCACATGGATATGGCTTTTAAAACAAAATCCACATGCCTTTGTTAGTTCTGGTTATTGGTGGGGAAAACACGTATACATTTGTACTTCTGTTTATCCAAATACAGAGATATTGTCTCTATTAACAATATTCTGGGTAGTTAGACTCTCTAGCAATAACCGTATTCACATTCTTCTAAGAAAAAATGCCTTTGAGAATTATCTGCTAAATTAGAACTATCTGTTTTATAAACACAGTCTGGTCATTTGTATGCACCAAATTTATCTGTTACTGTAATAACAACTAAAAGCTAAGCGTCCATTTCCAATAGTTTCTAGTTCTAAGTTACTGATTTACCAGTAGACTAAAAGGGACAGTTAGTATTCAATAGTATAGCAAATGTGGCATGACGGTTACTAGTTATGTCTAAAAGGGAGAAATTTTTTAAACAATATTGGTAACAATACTTGCCATATTTCCCAGGGGAACTTTTAGAATGTATCTCTAGAAGGATATGATTGCATAGGTGTGGAGGAAGAGTGATGAAGACGCCGATCAGACCGCAGTATAAAAGCGCAATGAACAAAAGCGCAGGAGTGTTTTAACATTATAAAGCAGACATCCAACCAGCCAGAAAACTGGTGTACAACACGTAGTGGACATTTTAGGAGCTGGAGGAGAATGACAAGGGCACAGCAGGACCCAGGGCATGTAGATGTACAATTTTAGAAGGGGGTAGGGGTTTTTACTGGAGTGATGAACACTATAGCTTTAACTCCCAGGATAGAGTTCAGGCAAATGAGTAGCATTACACTGCAAAGGGCTGACCCGACAAGAAAATATAACCCAGTCCCCAGCATTCCAACTGGATGTTAAATTAACTGAAATGAGAACCTGTGACCTAGGAGGAAGCCCACAGAGGTCATCAATAGCCTGTGTATCAGCAGAAAGAAAGCTCCAACCCAAGTCTTGCTAGAGAAGCTATACCTTAATGATGGGGTGAGAAAAAAAGCATAGGCTTTGATTCAGTGTAATTAAATGTGGGCATAGAGTGAGCCTGAACTCAGAAGTCCCAGGCTTGGGTGCAAAGTGGAAGACAGGAGTGTGTAGCTTTGTGCAAGGTGTCGTCGTGCTGCATTATACAGATTTTAAAAAGAGAAATCCCCCATTACGTAACTCACTTAATAGAAATGTGACCTAGTTATTTTGTGCCAGATCTTGTGCCAAATACCAGGAAGGTTCCATGTTTGAGAAAGCTGAGAAAAGTGTGTGCTTTCATGGCGCTAACACAGCACAGACAGTGACAAGCAGACAACTAAATGGAGAGACTGAGAACACTATCATGAGAGCTAGGGGAGGAATAATTAGGTACCTGGACTTAAAACAGAGGACGCGCTCTGATCCCTGTGGCTAGGGAAGGCCTTGGAGGGGTGCTGGTGAGGGAACTGCGGGACGCTAGGAGCAGGCACACTGAGGCCGGGCTTGACCAAAGTGCACAGAAATGGGATTTGATACATGGACAGCTCATGTGACTTATATTCAGTCTCCATGAAGTAGATACAGTACTTAAAAATGAATATAGTACTTCCATATTTTTCCAAGGAAAACAACTAATTGTTATTCATTGGAATGGAAGTTGACTACACTAACATCGAAGAAAGACGATTTGAGGTGACATAAGAAAGCCTGAAATTTGATTTGAATTATGGTGCTCACAGTGTTGTTAAGCTCGAGAAAAGAGGAGGGCTCCTCAAGAGACTGGTTACAGAATTTGAATATTGAAGGCTAAGTAGGGAAACTAAGAATAATGAAAGTCATGTAGCATAGAGGAGCCAAGAGAGATTACAGGATGAAAGGCGGGAAAGGTAACACTTTCTTATATAATTACTATCTTAAGCCACATTATATGTCACTGGGATCTGGGTTTGTGCTAGGGTTTTCACAGGTGATGTGCCCTTGGCTTTCATTCCTTGCCCCTTTGTTTCAGCCCTTTGGGCTGCTCCCTTGCAGGTTTTCATTCTGGCGACAAGAGCTCATCACAGGGAGCCGAAAGATGGCGGAACACAGTTTACACTCGGAGCTGAAAAGCAGTGCAGACTTACATTAAGTAGCAAATACTAACTCGAGGAGAGATTGGTTGATGTAAGAGCACAGTAGGAAGGGACCTCAGAGGGATGTGACATAGTTATGACAAAGGTAAGAGTACCCCAAAGGGGGGCACTGGAGCATGTGCATTCACAATCAAAAATAAGGCATTCTGGAAACAGCATAGCAGCAGAGTGACTGGCTTACAGGCTAAGTGGCTATAGAATACACAGCATTAGAACTTGCTGTCATGTAAGAAGCAAGTGTGTAAATATCCCTATATTTTAGGGCCTCCGTTTTCTGTCAAAGCATCACCTGAACACAGTTTGGCTTAAAACCAACTTTCTTCGTTTTTTTAACATTATCCTTACTTAATTTTATTTTGGGGTTCAATACATATATATGTATACATACGTGAGCATCTTGCTTGAATGCATGTTCTTGCACTATGGACACACCTGGTGCCAAAAAAGGTCGGAGAAAGATCTTCGGTCTCCTGGAACTGCAGATGATGCACCGAGCCATCACATGGAGACTGGCGACTGCACCCAGGCCACCTGCAAGAGAAACAAGCTCTGTTAACCTCTGAGCCGTCTCTCCAGACCCCTCATGTACTTTAGAAAGCGAAGAAAACCCAGAAAGCAAGCAAGCAGAGAAACATTTGGGGCGGGGGGCGGGGAGTCCTTACATAGGATTATAATTGACATAACGAAAATATAGTCAGTAACACACGATTCTAGCTAGGTTAAATAAGATAAAACTCAGAACATTTTTTTTAAAGTAAGGACATGAACCAGATCTTGATGTGTCATGTGGTCATTAGTTTAAAATTTAAAACAGGGCCAGCTGCTAAGTTCATAAGGTGTGGGTCCCTGGGAAGGAGTGGCATACTTAGGAGGAGATTTCCTAGTAGAACTGCTGGGATGTCACTCTCCACTGCTGGGCTGTGCACTCATTTTTCTCCCATATTGGCTTAGACTTACTTGACAAACTTGATCAGAGGAAAAACAAACAAACAAACAAATAAAAACAAAACAAAACAACGTTAGCTACAGCTCATTCCCCTGAAAAGGAAATACTTCAGTCTTGTTTTTTAAACAAACAAGGATCCAAGTGCTGACAGTGTGCACATAATGACACCCAGCAATGAAACTGTGTGCTTTGTAGTCAGAGGTCTGGGGTGAGGGGGGGTGGGGGGGAATCTGAATTCTGAAATCTCATGGCAGAGTGATCTTGGCAAAGTTACTACCCAAGGCTTTGTTCTAGACCTAAGCAAAATATGTTACCAATAACCTACCTCATTATTGATACAAAGATGTATTCATAGGTCTACAACTGGGACTGAAAGTATAAATTGCTAATACAGAACCCAGAGGTGTTATCTTACATCAGTCTTTGAAGCAATGACTAACTTGTATCGTTACTGTTACCCTGTTATCTAGAATTAACTAACATTTTAAAATTAGGTGTAGCATTGATAATACACTACCAAGCCTCATTTTATAGCTTACAAAACATTTTGATGCTTTCATCAGATGAACCTCAAAATAGTAAGAGTGTAAAAGTAAAATTACTATTTCGGGGTGAGAACATTTGAGCCTGAAAGTTGTGTTCATGTTGAAGATGCACAGCTTTTCTGAGTCATTATCAAACTTTGCCTGGTCCTGGGTAGGATGGTCTACCTGAAAAACATCGGTTTTCCTGAAACAGTCCCAATAATAACCATTTTCCTGGACTGATAATTATTAACAGTACCTTATTTCTTTTTAAATTATTCTATTAAAAAACCTTCCTCATATTTATTAGTTCCAGTCTATAAAAGATGCGCATCCATAAAAGCCAGTTGTGTAATAGATTTTCCAGTGCCCCTTTCTCCACATTGCATGTAGAGTGGTTACGCTTCTTTCCCCTTGCACGCTCAGCCCTGTTACAGACATTCCAAGCCTATCCCTGTAGTCACACTTCAATACAATCTAAGGTACCTCTAAAAATGGTGTCTCTTGCCTTCTTTACCAGCTCTAATTCTTTTCAGATTTTAACCAGGTATAATGTCTTAGAATGCCTGTCTGACCACTCTGATGCCTACAAAACCCTATTCCATGCGTCATAATACAGCTTTACGTTTTATTAGTCCCTGTTTATTTCTAGTTTTATCTTAATTGATAAAAGTGTGATATGGGTGCACACTACATTTCGCTGGTCTTTGATATAACCACTTAATTCAGTACCTGGACTATATAATCAGTTTTCTCCACACTTATTATTAAACAATTAATTATTCTCACTTTATAGCCTTAGTCAAGGCATTGAGACTTTTTTAAAAAATATATTTATTTATTTATTTATTTTGTATACAGTGTTCTGCCTGCATGCCAGAAGAGGGCATCAGATCACATTATAGATGGTTGTGAGCCACCACATGGTTGCTGGGAATTGAACTCAGCATCTCTGGAAGAGCAGTCAGTGCTCCTAAACCTCTGAGCCATCTCTCCAGCCAGACATTGATGCTTTTTTTTTTTTTTGGGTCAGTCATATGTTCTGGAAAACATGATCAGTATTTTGTGTGCTTGTAAAGCAGGGGTGATATAAGCGATCTCATGAAATTTCATTCAGCTTTATTTTCCAATTCTGAGAAATGAGAAAACACACTTGAAGGGTCACTATTTGTTATCTGACTCTGAAATACTTAAGTTCATTCAAATCTCTGAGTTAAAATTGGGTTAGCCTGAAATTGATCATTTTTTAATATATTCTAGCTTTCATAAGAATATTTTTATTACATTCTATGGATACTAATATTGGACTTTTCCCCTTTTACAATTCTTGCTGATAATGAGAATTGTTTCTGATTTCAAGTTATTTATTTATATTCTTGGATAATATGGTGGCTGTTAAGTAATTAGAAATTCTTAGTAATTCCTCTAGAGGAAAAGAATAATGTACTGCAAATAGTGGGAGTAAAGGGATGGGGCATGCAGTCTTGGCTGTGTCAAAACATTTACTGTGAGACCTTGGTCAGGTCATTTACTTTATCTTGGCCTCAGAGACTTATCTGCAAAATGAGTGCCACCGAACTGAGCTAAATCACCATGAACTCTTCAAGTTTGGTACACTCATCCTGTGAATTAAGAAGCAGATTTCAGAAGCACACCTGCACTGGGACATAACTAGAATATGCTAAACAGTAGTCACTCAGAGACATCAGGTCC
This sequence comes from Acomys percivali, assembly GCA_907169655.1. Taxonomy (NCBI): domain Eukaryota; kingdom Metazoa; phylum Chordata; class Mammalia; order Rodentia; family Muridae; genus Acomys; species Acomys percivali. The sequence continues at coordinate 1,364,056 of OU015758.1, read as the reverse complement.
TAACCCCTACGTCCTGTGCGTGCAACTTTACACTACAAACTTTCAACTGGACATTATGTCTCTTTAGCCGTGTGGACTCTATATGCTATTGCCGAAGTTCTTATTATGAGGGATGCAGAGGGATATTAAAGAGAGGAGGTGGAAGATGATTTGATGAGAAATAAAAAGACAAAGATAAAACGTTTGTTCTGGGTATGACAGAAGGAGCCACAGGGCAAGGAGCATGAATCCTGTACCTGGACCAGGAGAAGCTCCGAGCTCCCTTCTAAAGCCCACAAAGGAGCTCCATCCCTCTGATGCTTTGATGTAGACCCTGAAAGTGATATTGATATTGGACATCTGCTCCCCCGGAAGAGTAAAGTAATACATCTGTACTAAAACACCCATCTTCATAGTCCTTTGCTACAGAAACCGTAGATTCTTGACATGCAGAGTAGAAAGCTGCTACAGGAAATGACTAAAAATGTAAAAGTGACTTCAGAATTTGCCACTAGGCTTAAGAGGGAAGAACATTTAGACATGTGTTTAATAAAACGCCTAGGTTTTTCTGAAACTGATACCTGGCAGAAAGGTGGGCGCGGAAGACACTCTGGTTATAAGATGGAAGACGAGAGTGTGGTAAAGCCCAAGTCACCCAGGAATAGTCGTGCCTTAACAACCTGCCGATGGTGACAACATGACTATTAACAACGCTCCTGGTGAAAGCGTAGGGGAAACGAGGGGTGTGTGGCTGGAAACTGGAGGATGGGTGATTTTCTGTGTAGGAGGCTCAATTTGTAAATGCTAAACTTGATTATCTGGGATCATCCCCAAAGCTAATGTTGACAGACAGAGTGTTTTTGTTGTTGTTGTTGTTGTTGTTGTTGCTATAATAAAAAGCAAGGATAAAGTAAAGAAAGAGGCATGTTAAGTAGAAAAAGCATTTGATAACTTGGAGGAAAATCTCAACTTATTCAGCTGTAGTTTATTTTACATTAGAAGACTCACTTTTAGAAAGAGCTGGCCCAACGAGCTGCTGGACAGCCTTAAAGTATTCATAGCTGTTCCTAAAGAGGTGACATTTGTGTCATTCCAATAGTAACTAGGAACAGCAATGAGACTGAACCAGGTTGGTGAGGGTTGCCCGTGACACGTGCAAAAGGCCCACAATAATTGTAAGAATACCAAGTCGCCAGAAATGCCGCTTCAGATTAAAATAGGTAAAAGAAAAAAATAGACAAGATGAAGCAAGATTGTCAAGTGCTACACAATTTCTATGGTCAGGAAGAGGGAATTCCTGTGAGTAAAACTTTTCAGCCACAAACACATGCTATCCTCAAAAAAAAAAAAAAAAGAAAGGTTACTAAGATCACGGAGTCTTGTATGCAAACTCAACACTTTGATGATACAGGCAAGAATCTCCCAGACTAACAGTATTTCTTCTTCTGAGTCTGAAATTGCCTTGGACTGTGGAGGACCCTTTTTTCCCTTGCATGGTCCTCTTTGGGAAGTTTTAGTATCTATAGCTGCTATTCTGTGTCCTTTTTTTTAACCATTGCATTTGAGAATAGTTAATTATATTCTGATTCTATAGAAACATTGGTGAAGAATAATTCTGTGTTTGGATGGATCATATTATTTAAAATACGAAATTGGAGATATTTCAACTGCTGGTATTTGAGTGTGAAAATATGCTAAAATTGATGTAAACTTTGAATGAACGTTAAGGGATGATCATCTTTTGCAAGCACACTACAAAATACATGTACATTTTGGGACAACAAGAAGCCTTCAAAGGGAGCTGGGCGTGGTGGCGCACGCCTTTAATCCCAGCACTCGGGAGGCAGAGGCAGGCGGATCGCTGTGAGTTCGAGGCCAGCCTGGTCTACAAATCGAGTCCAGGACAGCCAAGGCTACACAGAGAAACCCTGTCTCAAAAAACCAAAAAAAAAAAAAGAAGCCTTCAAAGGTTAGACAATAGACGCCCTTAAAGATAACAGGTTGTATTCTGATAATGTGAATGTTACCTTATATGGTAAAGTTTGTTGGCATGATTAAAATATTATGATAAGAATATTATGATTATCAAGGTAGACCCTAAATGCCACTAGGAATAACCTTAAAAGAGAAGGCAAAAAGAGATTAGATATATACGCGCACGGCAGAATGAGATTCGATAATGGATTCAGGGATTTGAAAATTCTGTACCGCCGGCTTTGAATACAGTAGATGGGCCATGAAGAAAAAACAACTGTGGATCCGGACACTGAAGGAAGTGTGGACAAGAGCCTCCCCTGGAGGGCTTGAAGCACGAGTGGAGCCCAGGGAAACTGATACTGAATTTATAAGCCCCTAAATTGTGAGATAACAGATTGCTACTGCTGTTTTAAGCCACTATTATGTTACTGCCAACTATGGCCGACTTCTATGGGGCAAATTAAGAACACGCAAGCAAACAAAGCTGTACCTTATGGTGGGCTGCACTAAGCGTGGCGTCAATTTCAAGTACAGTACAATGTTTCATCTACTTCCTAACCGGATGACGGAGATGCCTGGACACATCTGTTTCCTTGGCTCTTCTGTAAAGATTCAGTGGGAAATACCTGGCAAAGCACAGGACTCAGAGAGGTACCCCAGATTTACCTAAATAAAATGGATACGTTTAGATGATTGCAAGTTTCTAAGACATTGTTTAAAATGATGTTTTTGTTTGTTTTGCTTTGTTTTGTTTTTATTCTCGTGTGGCCTTTATGTTACTACATTATAAAATCCGTTGCTTATTGGATGCAGAATTTTACTATCCAGGTGGTCTGTTTTTACAGAGATGTAAACTCATGTTGGCTGGGTTGAAAGGTTTTCACTTGACTGGTTCCAAGATCAGTTCTCTTGAGGCACTTGCCAACGCCATGGAAACCCTTCCTAGGGTTTCCTTTGTAAGTGGAAGTGACTGAAGGCCCAATTATAAAAGTAGGTAATTGGGGCTGGAGAAGTGGCTGAGCTGTTAAGAGCACTTGTTTCTCTGCTGTTGGAGCTGTGTTCAATTCCCAACACTCACATGGTGGCACACAAACACCTTAACTCCAGTTTCAGTGAGGACTGGACACTGTATTATGCCTTCCTTGTGTACCTGGTGTATACATGGCACACAGACATACAAACAAGCAAAATACCTATTCACATAAAATAAAAATGTTTTAAAGTAGCTACCTAATGCAAGTTAAACGCCAGTTAGTAGTACTTTTTGAAGGATGTCCTCAGTGTTAAAAGTAGTTGGCTGAGGTTACCATGTGTTTGTTCCTTTCTAAATTAACTGTATCATCTCTTCCTTCTCAATATGCCAAAATGCATTAACACAACTGATAGCCTGCACCCAAACCTGCCTGTCTCAAGGTACTTTCACAGCACTGGAGTTCTTCTGAAGCTTATGATCACGTATGCTCATAACCACTTGAATTTTTAGGTTCCAGAAATGCACTGTAATTCTACAACTAACATTCCCACTTAAAGAAACGAGCTTCCCTCATTACAGTAGAAGCTACAGAATTTAGACAGAAGAGAAACATTGTCCTCCAGCCTTAAGACAATAGAACTTTGGCCAAATTGAGGCTGACTGCCACAGCTCCTGCTTTTTTCTCTTTAACAGTCCTTACTAAGCGAGAGTGAACCTGTAGAAGGTTGAGGGGGCGGGGGAGGGAATAAAATGGTAGAGATACTTAGAAGGGTAAGTTCAATTATGAACAACATTATGATGAAAAAGAACTAGGTAAGCTATGCAATCCGAAATCCTTTTTAACTCAGCGTTACAGTTCTGTACAGTCGTACACCATGAGGTAATGGTAGTTCAAGTCTCTGGGGGGCATTTTCTAAATTTTTTTCATTGGTAAAATGGTTACAAGAGTCAGTCGGGTTTTCTCATTTAGATGTTGTCCTTATTTATTACTTTTTTTTTTCTCTCTTTGAGACAGGGTCTCTCTGTGTAGCCTTTGTCTGTCCTGGAATCGCTTTGTAGACCAGGCTGGCCTCGAACTCACAGAGATCCACCTGCCTCTGCCTCCCGAGTGCATTTGCCACCACACCCGGCTTACTCATTATTCTTAATAATGTATAAGGTTATTTTTGATAAGCATTTAGCAAAAGAGCTATAAAGCAGGAGAGGGAAGCCAGACTGGAGATATGCCATTATAAAAATGGGCAATAATTAGTATTTCTCAAACTTATGTTTATAGACTAGACAACATGACAAGAATGTATTGGTGTGATTATTCATTATTAAAATTATGAATCTTAGTCCAGCGATAATTTATGGAGTAGGGTGGGGGACAAAACAGATTCACATACAGTCATCTGAACCCTGATAAGCACATTCACATGATCTCACTATGCCAGTCAAACTTTATGAAAGGTAACACACCGGGAGTGGCCAAGTTGTTTTGAATTTGGAATAACTTGAAAAATTGGCAGAAAAATCTCCATGCACACTTCCCGTTCTGGCACACTTTCCATTCTTACATATATTCTGGAAAGGGAGAAAGTGCCAGTATGTTCTATAAAAGGGAAGTCGTTCTTAATGTAAGTTAAAACAGATGCTTGCGTTCCGTCGCTCTTGCTCCTTGCTTACTGAGGGAGGTTTTCTGATGGAGCTGGGCTTGGGTCGGTTTTCCAGTTCACTCTCTTGAGTGCGCATGTGTGCTAAAGCTGGGAGGAGGGAGAGGAAGGTGAGAGGCTCTGTTGGAAAGGTCGGTTTCCTCGCCGTGTCGATGCGCTTTGCCCTGCTATTTATGAGCGAGAGCTGGAGATGCTGATGCACCAGATGACACTGTGTAAACAAACTTTAGAGATTTCTGGCTTTTCCCCTACTTTGATTTTGAAGCCACAGGAATTTCTGCACGTGTGCTTCTGACCCTAAAACTTCTACCAGCACCTTAGCTCTCCAAGTGACCCTTTGAGATTGAAGTAGAACTTTCAAGGCCGGAAGTGTTGAGAAGAAATGCCAGTACCAGCTAGAGCCTGCAGCTGCTTTGGGCGCTGTATTTGAAGGTTAGTTGTTCCTTGGACTGTTTGGAGCATGCCTCTGTGCTTGAGAATTTCTTTCTTTTCACTGTGAGAACTGAGGTTTACTTCCAGCATACAACTTTTTTTTCCCTTCAAATAAATGTGATTGTCACTGAGGACTAAAAAAAAAAATAAATAAATAAATAAAAAATAAATAAATAAAAAATTACTCTGTCCACTTGGGGTGTTTCTTGAGTACACCAGTGATAGCATCTTTCTATCTATGGCATTTCTTTTATACTGACAAAAATAACATTATACTAGACCTAGACCAGTGTTCCTCATGGGAATAACTTTGATAAAGTCACACAGAATGTGAATCCGAGATAGTTAATAAAGAAATAACAGCATGCAGCACACCTCAGTGAGTTGTTTTATTTTCCCGCACATGTTTACAAGCAGTTTTCCTCTTTACTGTAAACTAACTTATAAGGTTCTTTAGAATGTGTTCAGCTGATCTAGCACTTATAGCTACTGGCCCTGACCATAACTCATCAGTCTTAAGCCTTAAGTTATGGTACAAATGCTTTTGGCGTGTACATAGCCAACAGAAAAGTCTAGAAAAAATAATGAATCCCCTGTGTGGATTATGAAAAACTCAAGCCTTTTTTGTGATGCAAGGAAAGCCTGAAATTGTTTCTCCTACTTTAAAAAAAAAAAAAAAAAGATTGCGGCCACTAATTTCAGTCACCTGAAAACGACCGTCTGTTGATTGTCATATTGAATAGTGGTTCACCTTTTGGGAACAATGACTATATGCCAAAAACTTACCGTCTCTGCCCTCAACCATCCCACCTTCTTACGATTCTGTTCGCTGACGCCGTACGTTTTAATTTCCCCACGATGGTGACTTTCTGTGGGTAGCCCAGGGTAAATCCAGACTACCACGTAGCCAGGCGTGACCTTGAATTTCGGATGCTCTTGTCTCTATCTCCCTAGTGCTAGGCTTACATGCGTATAGGCCTGGCTTAACTTAATCTAGTGTTAGGGGTCAAACCCAGTGCTTCTGTTTGGTAGGCAACCCGTCTACCAGCTGAACCAAATCTGCAACAGGAGTAGCGGTGTTTTAGCCAGAGAGATGGCTCAACTCCTAGAAGCTGTTGGCAAACAAGCCTGATGACCTGACATTAGACCCTGGAATCCCTGGTGGGAGGAGAAGACTCCACCCACCGGAAGTTGTCTTCTGTCCTCTGTCCTCCACCGGCATACGTTCACGCTCACGCGCGCGCGCACACACACACACACACACACACACACACACACACACGCATCCACAGCCATAATAAACTCGAGTAAGTTTTAAAGATGGCTAATCAAGTAAAGGCAGAAGGGAATCAAAGTCACCCTCTGTCATGTGCTATGGAGCAGGTACCCCGTCCCATCCTTTGCACGCATGCACGCACACAATGATGGCTATAACAGAAATAGTAATGCGTTAATAAAATAGCGACTTTTTAATGGAGTAAGGGGTAAAAAAAAAACAAAAACGAGAGCTTGGAATGAATTGTTCAACTTTTACTTTGCTGTAAAAACAAACGAAGAGTTCAATAACGTGTGTCATTGTGATTTTCTGTTTTGTCTTTGTGAATACCTGAAGAATCAGTTCGTCAAGCAGGTCAGTTTTGAGAACAGATGAGTATTTGGTTCCTGCTAGACAGCAAGAGTGGTTGTTGCGAACTGGTTGAAAGATTTCGAGCGCAGGTGTCTACCTAGCTCCCGGTTTTAAACATTTCCTCAGCTGTTTTTAGACATGCATAAAATAGGAACGATAGGTATTGGTATTTAGTTCCACTTACTTCACTTCTGTAGGCATTTTGTAAAAAAAATAAAATTAAAAATAAAAATAAAAATAAAATCCTAAATGGCATAGATATAGGAAAACCCATTTTATAGATGTTAACATTCATGGTTACTGAATAATGTCACTAAAATTTTATAGTTAATTAGGAAAGGCTCTAGGATTTTTGCCAACTTAGTGTGGGTCTTGTTTCTATCCATCTAATCACCATGCTATCCTTAACTAGTATATATTTAAATTTTTTATACATATATCAGGCAAGTGTACTGTTGTACATCCATAAATTAAGCTCTACAGGTAATGGAATTTAAGCTGTACTCGATTTTCTTTATTAAATTTTTTTCTTACATAAAGACCACAGAATATCTCTTTCTGCTATCTAGATATTTTTACCTGCAGCTACAGAAATCTGGCTTCTGTTTTTGTCTTCATATTCTCAAAAAAGAAACAGACTAGAAAAAAAAATCTGTATTTCCCATATAGCGCCCTTTACAAAGCATGACAAATGTGATATTTTAAAAGATAGTTTTATAGTGTAAATTATTTTTCCTATGTCAGTTCTTTAGCTTGAAATTTTTATGTCATTTTTCTAATATGAAAGCTTATTTTACTTACATATGAGGAAAAAGTTATTTGTTATTTTCAGTTAAAGATTTTTTTTTATTCTGGTGATTGCCTGTAGACATACTTTCTCATTAAGAAAGCAACATTTTTGTCGGGGTGCTGGGTGTAGTCCCTGCTTCCGTCTCGGCAAGCTTCTCTGGGCCCTGGTTAGTTAGCTCTGTTGGCCTCCTTGTGAAGCTCCTATCACCTCCAAAACCTTTTTTTTTCTTCCCCCACCCCCACTTTTCCACAAGATTCCTTACATATCACCCAGTGTTTGGCTGTGAGCCTCAGCATCTGTTTCAAGGCACTTCTGGGTGGAGCCTCTCAGAGGACCACTCTGCTAGGCTCCTGTTTGCAAACATAGCGGAGTATCATTAGTAGTGTCAACGGTTGGTTCTCTCCCATGAGGTGGGTCTTCGGTGGACCAGGCACTAGTTGGACAGTCCCTCAATCTCTGCTCTATCTGCTCTGTCTTTATCCCTGCACGTCTTGTTGGCAGGGTGACTTTTAAGTTGAAGTTTTTGTAAGTGGGTTGGTGTTCCCCTCCCTCTACTAGAAGGCTTGTCTAGTAAGAGGGTGTCCTCTTCCGTCTCTACGGCCCCTGCTACTAGGGTCTCTGCCGAAGTCCCTCTCTGCAATGAGGCTATGACCAGGAGGTAAAGTGAGTAAATAAACAAAATTTTTTGAAAAAGAAAGAAAGCAAAATTTTATGGCCAGGAGCAGCACTTGAAGGGCAGAGGCAGACAGATCTCTCAGTTTGAGGCGTGCCTGGTCTACATAGTGAGTTCCAGGACAGCCAGAACTACATAGTGAAACCCTGTATATATTAACAAAAAGTAAAATTTTGAAAAAAAAATTGTTCTGGTATTGCTAGTGTTCTCTCTCTAATTTAAGTCTTCCACAGTTCTCCAGTGCAAGGCCCCAACCATTCTCTTTATAAAAAAACATTCGTACTTAGTAAAATCCCCAAATCTAAATTCCTTAATCCAAAGGATAATTGAAGAATTATCAGAACTCTGGATCAAATGAGAGATTTATACCCAGGTTTTAGGAAATGACTTTTCTAATGAGTTTCAACCAAATGAACTCCAAATCAGCTTTTGGCATGCTTCATGCTAATGGTTGACTTGCCTTTTGCTTTTGAAGGAGAATTGATATTCACAAATCATATGTCACAAGCCACTAAAAGTGTCAGAATCTCACAGCAGGCCCTTGGTGGCTTGTTAATCTCCCCTGTTTAAAGGAAACAGACTAATTCACTTACATGTAATGAAAGCCATGCCTGCTCCGCCCAAGCCCCTCAAGAAGCTTCAGCCTGTCCAAGTACTGCCTTCTCTCTTCACCTCCTTTTTCCTGGCTCTGACAACTGTACGTGGAATTAAGAGACACAGTGATCTCTTTAATGCTGCCATGTCTGAATCCTTTCAGATATCACATATGTGAAAAAGGAGAATGGTTCATGGTTTTTTTTTCCTTGCATCAAAAAATAAGTAGAAGGGTACCCTGGCCCACCTTTCATAGCTGTTCTCCACAGAGCGTAAAAAGATTAAACCAGGATGTTAAATGCAGGGGCCGTATGTATATATAACCTTCTGCCTTCATTATTCTAATTGGTTTCCATCAGGGAGAGGGTGGGAAAAATAAAGGTGCCACAAAATGGGAATCCAGCGGTACAAAACTTCCTACGTTGGCTTAGCTAAAATCCAGGACTTTTACATCGTGGATGGTGAGAGGTTTCAAGAGATTAAGTGACACTGTGCATAATCCTGAGAGGAGGAAGAGAAATGACTTGTCTTTATCGTTGGCACTCTGTGATTGTCCAGCCTCCATCTATCGTGCCCAGGCTGTATCTTTTTTTTTTTTTTTAACTCTTCTCATATACACATTTATTTTTGTACTTTGAAAGGCATGCCAAATGTTCTAACACTTGTGGCTAACTGTGTCTGTAGTTGGATCTTTATTTTGACTTGGTGTTTTTCCTTTTCAGTAGCATTAGCTATCTGTGGCAACTGAATATGGCTGAGTGAGGTTGCCCTCTAAAGTGTCTTAATGACAAAGGGAGACACCTGGGGCTGAGATGGAAACAGATTTGAGCCTTCTCGTGTCTTAATCAAAGCTTAAAGTCATAAAAGTGAATGTCTGGAGTTAGGGCATTTAGGAGGGAAAAACGTCTCATTGCAAGCATACTGTACATGTTAGTCATGGCTCACAGTAGAGTAGGAATTTTATGGAGTAAGAAGGGGGAAGGGCAGGAAGGTTTTGAATTTCCTCCCAAATGTATTTTTAAATAACATTACAGAATAGGGATCTATGAAGAAGGGGAAAATAATAAGGAGTTAAGTTTTGCTGCTGTTGCTGTAGTCAGATGCCTTGAGGATGGAGCTGGCTATCGGGAATGAGGTCTGAGGAAACCCAAAGAGACATTGATTAAAGAACTTTTGGATGCGACAATGTGTGGAACACTACAAGACATGTGGCCAAAGTGTGTCAACAGCTAATCTTGGAGCATAAAGTCAGACTGCAGGTTCTGAGGTACAGGAGAGTTTTCCAGAGGTTATCCAGGTCGCTTCCTTTTCACTGTGCAAACCATACCTGTTATCCCAGACAGCTCCTTCCCACTCTTAGCAATAAGAGTCACAGCTGGAGGTTCTACAGTCTTCATTAAGAGCCAGGTCTAGCATTTGGCTAAATATCTGAACCTACATAGATATATTTTAATGGATATATTCATTATGCATACATACTGCATTACCTGTTTTCACTCTTCAGCATGCATGTCTATTTTACTTGGAGTAAATAAGGCAGTTTATGTCAAATATCTCTCTCTCTCTCTCTCTCTCTCTCTCTCTCTCTCTCTCTCACACACACACACACACACACACACACACACACACACAGAGAGACAGACAGACATGAGTCTCAGTAATAAATTATGTTTATTTTTGTAATGTAAATTGAGATGGCTGGGATGATGGTTCAAATGGTAAAGTGATAAACGAGGTTGTCTACCGCAGTCCTGCAGACCAGACCTGAGTTCAGATTTCCAGCACCCATCTTAGAAAGGGTAGGGATGGGGTTGGAAGGGTGGAGGAGCACAGCTCTCCTGAGCTCCCTGGATACCCAGTCCAGCAGACTTGCTGAGCTCCAGGTTCAGTAGCAAACATTATTTCAAAAACTAAAATGGGGAGTAATTGATGATGGCAACCAAAGTCAAGGACTACTTCACAGCGCATGCTCACCTTTGCACACTCTTAAACACACACATTCACGAACACATATGCATGTGTCATACATATGTACACAATTAAATCGCTAAAGAATATATGTAACTTAGATTATTTTCAGAGTCTCTTAGCCAGTAAACCTTGGTCGGTGGTTAGGGTCTGAATCTAGAAGGTTCTTTACTTTCTACTACAATTCCTTGAAATAACATTGAACTACACGATGCACCTTAAATATAAGACATCATTTTTACTACAGTCACTAATTTGCTTCCTTACTACATGGCTAATCTTACTTGGATAGTTTATGTTGTATAAAGTCTAAAACATCAATGTGTCTGGGAAAATAAGAAAATATCTGGAGAAAAGGAAGAATGAGGATATCTATAAACAAAAAGTGTACATAAGACTTAAAGTACAGGATTTCAAATACAAGGCTTCAAGTACAGGATTTGATCAGTGGTATCGCACTAACTTAAACATTCATTTGCTAATGACAATACAAAGACGAGGTTGTGCTAAGAATATTTTGTTCACATGATAAAGAATACTTTTTGATAGGGAAGGATACCGTCAATGACCTGACTGAAATGTCTCATTAAAAGTGGTTGAATATTTCACTCTTCCCTTTTACTTTTCAACGTGCATTTGTAAACATTCACTACCAATTACATTTTCTTGGGGGCGGGTAAATAAGGAAATTCACACAAAAATCACAAACCGTGACACTTGCTGAGTTCAAAGAACTCACAGAAATCTTAGAGTAGTCGAACATCACCTGAATTGTTTTTAGATTTTCCAATTATACATTTAAATTGCTATTGATTTCAAGAATGCCTTGCTTGTTCCATAACGGTATAATCATCTTTTTTCTGAAACTTTAAAACTCCTACTTCACTATTCCTGTTTACCAAAATGTCCAGGTGACACTTACAGACAGTCACTAAGAGAGCATCACCTGAGACTCCCCAATTCCTTAACGTCAGATTTTCATTCAAAGAGCTGTTGTTCTTTTAACTGAAAGTTGAAAACTATATTCATAGTGCATTAAATAATAGACATTTGGAGATCTCATGTAAGGACACATTTTTTAAGTGACATATGCTTTGAGGTCAATTCAAATCTTCTGTTGTTTAGTCCAACTTAAACAACACACACACACACACACACACACACACACACACACATGTGTTGTGGAATATGGGAGAATTTCCAGTGCCTCTCATTCAGAAGTGTGTTCATCATTCCTCAAAGACACACTAAGAGCTCGCTACAGTACAGCCTTTGTGAAGCCATTTAAGACAATAAAATGGGTGATTATTATCTGTTACATGCTGCTCACAAACCTGGAAGCAGAGAAAATCATATGTACTTACACAGGAGGGTAATTGTCTGAATAATAGAGAAGGAAAGGTTTAAAGAGGAGCGAGATGTGACCCTAACATGGCCTACATTTTGGGTTAAGATAAATGGTATCAGCTCAAGTTTCTCCAAGGAATATGTCTCCTTGTCAGGGTATAAAGGATATATAGGCCATCTTCCAGGCATCGCAGAGATTGGGAATATAGAATAGTGGCACACATTATACCAGGAAGAATTAAAGCACTTTGTTATCATAAGACAACAAAAGAATCAAAGTGTTTATTATTTAACAGATAGTATCTGTTTGTACTATATGAAATCTCTGTATACAGTAGAGTGGTGAGGTGAGGTACACATGTGACTCACAGTATGGTACCCTGTGGGAAATATTAGTTCTGTCAAATGTGGGGGAATGTAAAGAGACAGATGCTAGACTACAGGAGCTGTCCATTTGCCCTATTCAATCCAATCCAAAATATTACCCAGCAAGGAATGACATTTACAATTTTCAGGAAAACTAGAGCTAACTTTAAAGTAGTTGGTGAGTACAGAAGTTAGCAAAAGCTAGGTCTAGTTGAATCCAACCGCTGCAGACTAGCACGGTCTCTTCTATGTATTTAGTGAACTTGGTAAGGCTTTTCAGAGTTCATGGTCTCTTCAAAAGATTTTCAGAGTTGAAGTGGAAAGAAGAAATGTAGTGGATGTATTTTAGCAAAATAACTAAAATCACCTTTTCAGGAAAAGTGGCAATGGGGAGAGAGGTGAGCAGTTACTTTATTCTGCGTGTGCGCGCGCGCATGTGCATGCGTGTGTGTGTGTGTGTGTGTGTGTGTGTGTGTGTGTGTGTGTGTGTTTAAAGGGCTTAATGAATTCAGGCAAATGGGAAAAGTAATGCTATCTAGGTGCTATGAAAAGTGTGACTACAAAAGCACAAAGCACTCAAAGTCAGATTGGTTAAAAAATAAACTCAAGGTAACCTATACACAAGAGCGAATTCAGATTTGTTAAGTGAAGCCTAATTATGGCAGGTCTGTAGAAGTCCTATGCGTCTAAGCCTCGCCAAGCTATGTGAGGCAGATTTCTGTTGTCTCCCTGCCTCATCTCCTAAACAAGGCTTTCCTCTAGAGAGACAATTCCAGATGTTCTGACCCCTTCCCACTTCATATTTGATAAACAGGTATCTGAGGTGAAGCTCTTCCTCCCCACCAAGTTTTCAGAGTGATGCACCAAGGCCTGATTTCCTAACGAACACAGTGGGTCATCCCCATGCACCTAGCAGTTCTTTTTTTTTTTTTTAACTTTTTTAAAATTAATTTATTCTTGTTACATCTCTATGGTTATCCCATCCCTTGTATCCTCCCATTCTCCCCTCCCTCCCATTTTCCCCTTATTCCCCTCCCCACCCCTATGACTGTTCCTGAGAGGGATTACCTCCCCCTGTATATGCTCATAGGGTATCAAGTCTCTTCTCGGTGACCTGCTGTCCTTCCTCTGAGTGCCACCAGGTCTCCCCCTCCAGGGGACATGGTCAAATGTGAGGCACCAGAGTACGTGAGAAAGTCAGACCCCACTCTCCACTCAAATGTGGAGACTGTTCTGACCATTGGCCAGATCTGGGTAGGGGTTTAAAGTTTATAGCCTGTATTTGTCCTTGGTTGGTGCCTTAGTTTGAGCGGGACCCCTTGACCCAAGTCTGCCTGTCGTAATGTTCTACTTGTAGCGATGTAGAAGGATCCAGTGGGTCCTAGACACCTAGCAGTTCTTACAGATCAAACTATGAGACTCTCAGATTGTTGGCACTGCCACTGGGGAAAAGACAGATGTTCCCTTGAAGTGCCCTGCCCATACCTTTGCCTAGAAGGCGCCCATGAGTGTCTGAAAAAAAAAATCTCAGCTGTTACTTCTCCAACTTAATTTGTTTTTGAACTCAGAAAGCAAATAAACTACAGCAAGGAAGACTCAGGGTGCTTCTGTGGAGCAACAAAAACTTTGTTCCACTGAACTAGCCACCCCTCTGATTGTCACCATTCCAGTCCAGATTCCAACACCGAAGAAGAATGGTCTTGACGTAGATTTGCTTCTGCAAGCCACTCTCTTCATTAAACCTTTATTATTGTTTCTAAGGATCAAGAGCTGCCTTTAATGTAGGCATTTCTGGATACTTCAGTTTGTGTTTTATAGGAAATCAACAAGAAAACTGAGATAGCATTCCTTTGCATATGCTAAAGCCTAAAGTTAGGAAAGACAAAGAAGTTACCCAATATTTTAGCTACCTTCTTAAAAGAATCAAATCTTGAAATATTATCAAGATATTATATATTATCATCAACACAATGACATTGCTATTGTTGACAGTAATTCGGTTGTATTTGTATTGCTGAAAACATCTTACTTTTTTTAGTAGAGTAATAATGGTTTTTGTCATAGAATACAAATATTTATTGAGTATCTAGTGGCATAGTAAAGAGATGGGTGCCTGTGTGGTAGTGTCTGGAATCTCAATAGCTAACTTTGGATGCTGGAGCAAGAAGACAATGTGATTTAGACCAATTTAACTTACATAGAAAGACCCTGTCTCAAAAAATAATCATGTTTATTGTAACAACAAAGCAAAAGACTTTGGCCCTATGCTTCAAACTTCTACAACTATCCAATTTAGAATCAGAGGAAGGTAATATAATAATCTATACATTCCTATAACTTCTGATTGCAAATGGTATAGTCAGTACAGCAGTGGGCTTGGACACACAGAGATGCTCTTTGAAGGAAGCAAACATTCTAAGGACTTAAGGGAACTTATGGTAATAGCTTTGTCCTCTTTTAAAATGTAGTTTTTATATGCATGGATTAAATGCCTAAAGCATTTGGCTGAGAGAATAATGATACCAGAAAAGATAGTGTCAGAGATGTTTGGTGAACTCATATTTTGATAGACATATGGAAAACTATCATAAGGTCTCAAACAAATGACAGAGAGTTCAGCTGACACATTGTTTTGCTCTTTAAAAAGCACTTCTCTAGATGGAGTAGACTTTAAACAATTAAATACTATTTTTTTTTAATTTAAAGATAGTTGTTATGGGATTAGATGTCATTCGGCTTTCAAAATTATTGAAACATGTCTTGGCAAAAGTCATCCATGAAGTCATGCCGTGTTGCAGTGCACCAAAAGCATAAGAGAAGACTGGTCAGTTGTCCAATTTCTTCTGCATCTTTCAGGACTGTGGTGAGACTGGGTGCCTGTGAAGGGTAGCTCAGAAGTTCATAAAAGAACATAGGTCATCCACACAAGGGATTCAGCTTAGGAAAGGGGTATTTTCTAAATAACCACGATGTTGAGCTTATATTGCATATTTTGGTTGGGAACTGAAAATATCTAGACCGAATTGTACCAACCACCCAAAATCGCACAAGCCACCTGAGAAAGGGAAGTACGGAACCATGACCGGATGCCTCCATGTGTAAAGGATTTCTGAGTGCCGCCTTACGTATTCCTACAATACACCAGTGAGGAACACATGTCATCACCTCCGCTTTGCAGTCAGAAGACCCACAGCTTTGAGATGCTCTGCCAGTTTGCCTAACTATTAACATTTAAGTCTTCCATCTTAGTTTCCTTGAAAAGCCCAACACGTAGTGCGCTCTCTCTCTCTCTCTCTCTGATTCGATCTGTAGGATTGACCTGAAAAGTGATGTATGTATTCCAGGCATCTCGCAGATAATGTGGATGGTCTCGTGATACATTTATTTTTCCCCCTTTTAAAAACTTCACAACAACAAATGGTAGGTAGGAATTAGCAATTGCATTCTGTGTGGAGGCCCATAATAATCTCTGAAAAAGCAGGCGCTGGTATATTTTTCTCTCAGTTTTGTCCTTGCACATGTTAGGATAAATTATCTTCTAAAAAAAATGTGTTCTTGGTAGCAATGTATGTCACTTTACATAGCAGTTTCTGTCATGTGTCCGTATCTGAACATTTTTGGTTCTAAACTTTTTTTTAATAACCTTTGGCTGTTCATTAGTGCCATTACAAAAAAAAAAAAAAAAGAGCTTGAAAGTAATCTATTTAAGCACTCAAAATGTTTATCTGTAAAAAATATAATTATCTGCATACACATTAGTTTTTGCATGCTGTATTCATCCAGTGTGTTCCAGTATAATCTTTTTCTTACAAACCTCCTGTATACCAAAGGTGAGAGTTCATATCATTCCTAGGGCAGGAAGAAACCCCTCAAACAGTCACTATCACATTCAGTCCTCTGCAGAGGTGCGCTGAATGATTCAACAGCAAGCACAGGATGGTGCCCTGCCAGCCCTATGAGACTTACAGTCTTGTTAGAAGGCTTCAGAAGGATCTAAGACTGTACATAATCTACTGCTGAAAGCCTTGAGAGTTTGTACTCAGGAGGGTCTGAGTGTGTGTGTGTGTGTGTGTGTGTGTGTGTGTG
>OU015758.1:1310267-1340098 GCA_907169655.1 Acomys percivali | reverse complement strand
GAAAAACCAAACCAAACAAAACAAAACAAAAGAATAAATCAAGAATAAAACTTGAGACCAACTGAAAGGAAAAGTAAAGAAGCAGATTGCGTGTTATGTAGCCTGTTAAAGTGTTCGCCATCTACCCTAACAGTGGGAAGCTAGTGAAGTATTTACGGGAGGTGAATGATGCTCCTTTGGAGACGAGAAACTAGGAGAGAAAAGTGAATGCCCTATGCAAGTGAGAACATGGCTTTAGATGTTAGTAATGGTGGATCTGAGGGAAAGTGATGGTATCTAGATACACGCTGAAGGTAGAATCCAACAGTCTTTTGGTTTTACTGCAAACGGGAGCGGGCATGATGCAGACATTTTAGTTTCATTGAGACTGGGGTTGGGGGTTGGGGGCTTGGAACGCAGACATTGTGAAGAGCAAACCTGTGACCCTTCATGCCAAGAGAGACCCTGGGTCAGGGAACTTCAGGAAGACAACTCAGCTAACTCCAGAGCAACTAAGGTCATCGTTACAACGTCAAGGGCTGTTAAGTAGGGATTTATGAAATTACAAAAGATGTCGTGGTTGAATATATCTGTCTCTGCACTGTCAACCTGTGTTTGGGATTTAAAGACATGAAGCAAATACTTGTGGAAGCATTGTAGAACATCTGGGTCTGAGTCCAAAGCCAACATAGCATCTCTGTGTTGAGTAGAGCAATGGGAAAAGATAGAGAGAGAAAGAAGTGTTATCAAAGGATGCCCAAATGGTCAAGAGTGTTATCTAAGATGGCTGGAAAGGAAACTGTTCCCATGGCAGGCTCGATATAAGACTTTTGGAGTGACGTGGGGGCCACAGACAGTGATGAGTGCACACTGAGTCCCAACTTTACTGTGCTGGTGAGGAGAGGATGAAACAATGAAGTGTTAACCCACAGACCCTGCCTATGTTTTCCTAAGAAAGGGATCATAGACCAAAAATGCAGAAAACCCTTGGACAAAGAAAGATTGTTCTTAATGCGAGAGAGATTCCGACATACTGCTGTTGTAGCCCCACATATGGGCGAATACCAATGATTCAAGTCATCATTTTCTTAGTCAAAAGTGATTAGAAGTCGGATGGTTATGGAAACATTTATTACACTAATGTTCGTATGGGCAGAAGAATACAAATTTGATGGACTCTAGTACATTTTAGAAATGGCATTTTAGATTTTAAGCTTATATTTTTCTTCAGCGTCTGTTTATGTCAAGTTTGACTCTCTTTTCCATTCTATCATTCACTATTCTAGGTTATAAAAATATCATCATTAATGCTCAGATTTTAGTATTTGAAAAAAAAAAAACATTTGAGATGGAGTCAGGCCTGGAACTCACTATGAAGCCAAGCACAGTTGTGAGTTTCTGATCACCCTGTCTTCTCCTCCCAAGTGCTGAGATTGCTCACATGCGCCAGCATGCTCAGCAAAGTTAGCTGTTCACATGCAGGTGTTTTCACCCACTACTTAGAATCATTAAATTCTCACCAGGGTATGAAGTTGGTTTCTGTGCTTTAATCTAAGTTGTATTATTTCATGGCTAGAAACATCAAACTGAATAAAAAAATAGTGCACACACATACAAAATGCTTGTTTCAAAGCTAGACACAATGTAGACTGTAACTATGAATTAAATTAGCTGAAACATTTGGTACTCAAAGCCAAAGATCAATGGTCCATACACAATTTTTTAAAAAGCTGAAGAAATGCCTATTATCGGCAGTCTAAATAGAAGATGTTACTAGGAACAGACAAATGAGCTTTATCCAAACTCGGAGTTATTTTTTCAAATGAAATCCTTTGAAAGTCCAAAAACTTCCTTTCTTTTACTGACCCATAGAACTCACTGACCCAGCGCATACCATAAAATCAGAACAATGTTGAAACACTGTTATTATTAGCATTAGGCCACGGAAAATCCTCCTGAAGGGACCATCACCCTCTCAGTCTCATGTACTGGAAACACAAAGTATTTGTCCGTGAGAGCAGAAGTGGGCCAGGGAGCTGGGGCGGGGTAGGGGGGAGGATTGGCGGGAGGAAGCCAAAAAAACCTCACTTAAAATCTTTCCTAAACTACAGCTCAGCTAAAAAGCTGACTTTTTTTTTTTTTTTTTTACTGCTGGCAATTTAGAAGAAAAGCAATAATTCATGTAATACTTAAAACATTTCTAAATTATATTTACTACAATTTTATAGTAGTCTACTATACATAAACATACTGGTACCCCAACGTGGTTATCCTAACAGCTTGTCTCTAAGTGCCGGCATATGTCCAAATTCACCCCTGGGGTATGGTGGGGTAAAGTATTCTCTGAAACTGAGCTGTGGCAACCATGGGTGGGGAATGCCGTGAGCTTCAGACTTGAAGCTGATATCTGTTCTGTCATCTCAGTCACAACTGGCTGATTGTCACTATGGATACACTTCTGTTTACCCCTGAAAGCAGACTTCTGGCCACTCAGGCGCCTCGTCTTCTTGGTCTCGGTGGGTGATTGTGCATCAGAACACACCAGTCGATTCTCCACTGCGGAGTCATTATGCCACCAATAGCATTGTTTCCGCGACACAACTATTTCAAATGCCACTGTTACAAACGTGGGCATGCCCGTTAGACCCCTATCTTATTACTTACTAAATCCTTTCCTTTAAACTGATTCATTGCATTAATAACATAAGATGTCTTTTAAAAGAAAGTATCACTCATGTAATTACTCTCAAAAAGAAAGCCAATATCTATTACCATAAATAAGTAATAATTTAAATATGAATGAATTAGATATTAAGTCCTCCTTACATAATGTGCTTTTGCAGAATAATCTAAGCTTGAGAGCCAAGATTTTGCCTATTAAAATAAGATCTATAAACAAGCTTTGCGGAGACCCTAAAGACAGTGTTACTACATTTTATGACTTTACACTATTTCACGTCGTGTCTACGTCACCTCAGAAATATTTCATGTTCCTTTGGCGTGTTATTTAACAACTAGAAAGTTGTGCATCTCACACCTTATTAGACTGAGATTAAATATGAAACTGTCAGAGAATTTGTGCTAAACAGTACTGGCTATCGTGTTGAATAATTCATTTTCTTTAGCCAAATTTCTTACATCTGAGCTGTGACATTATTACAAGGCTTGAAAGACATCTAGACTTTGAGGCCCAGTGTAAGTTAGGACTGTGATGATGCCCCTTGCTGCTCATGCACCACCCTATTCAGAGCTCCTCCCCTCCTCTACCAGTCCCTCTCAGATTCATGACTTGTGGTTTTACTGGCAGGCTTTAGTGTCGTAAGTAACCCAAAGCCAGGTACGCTGGCACAGTTCTATAATTCAGGTATCCGAGAGATGGAGGCAGAGAGATCAAGAGTTCAAGGCTCATTATCAGCTACATAGAAAGTTCTAGTCCAGCCTGGGCTATCTGACACCTGGTTTAACACCATCTTTTCCCTAGTAAAGAGTTTCCTTTATGTTTAGAGCAGATTGAGGTAAGGATTTCTGTTGTGTCTGTTACTGACAGTCAGTGAATACCTTGAATAATGGATTCTGTTTTTCCCATCAAACCTTACATGTACTTCCTTTTCTAAAACTCCCTTTAACTGCTATTAAAGTTGCTATTTGTACAAGTTATTTGGCAACTCATATTTACATATCTGTGACATCTAAATGAACATTTATTTGTGTTTTCATTTGTGACATTTGTATATATATATATATAGTATTTAGTAATATTTTGTGGTTGAACTAGAAGTAAATTTTAATTGTTATTTCTTTGTATTCTGTAGTAAAAAAAGTATGCAAACCTTGCTTACTATCAAACAGGTACATCACTTATCAGTTTCATAGTTATTGATTTGTCTGGATGCTCAAAAAATCAAAGTTAGCATAAAATAATATAATTTTTAAGCTAACAACTACTTTTAAAAATGTAGTAAGAGGCAGAAGGAAAAGAAAATACATTTATTAACTTCCAGACAGGTTTACATTTCCAAATATATTCAATATATAATGGAATTATCAAGGGTTATACAGATCACTTTTTAAGTTATAAAGAAGATACTAATACCAACCAGTTATTGTCTTTCATCACTACCAAGTGTAATTTTGGTAAAGCCTACTATATCAGCTGCAATATGAAAATAAGAATACCTGTTTTTAAATGCTTTCCATACACTAGTTTGTTCCTTATTTATAGTTTATGACCTGGGCTTATTCAGTATTGTTTTCTTAAAGTGTAAATCAGATCTGGGTTCTGATTTTTAAATTACATCACGAATCCAGAATCGCGGGTTCTTTCTCAGTCACTCAGGTGACATTCAAGGACACTTCTGTTCTCTCAGGTCACGCTGAGAGCAGTGGGGAGCAGCCATGACAGTTCTCTCAGTGACGAGGGTCTGCCAGTAATGGATGCGAAATCTCCACTTTCATTTCCACATAATAGGATGAGGTGGATGTGGACATCACATACCTTCCATTTTTCCTCCCTAAAGAATAAGTCTTCTGCTATTTGAAGACCTTAAGTTTTTTCTCTTACCCATGATGGAAAACAAGGACCAGAACTGTCTCTGACCATCTATGTGTCCAATGTTTTTAATCTATCTACCCAAATATGTAAAATAATGAATCATATTCTATTAATTTTTCACTGTATCCACTAAATCAAATCCCTTGTTCCAACAAAGTGGAACTGAATGGTGTTGCTTTATGTTTATATTTTTAATTATTGTTCTTTGTTAAGTCTTTAAAAGTTAAATCTAACCACTTTATTAACCTGAATATTTCATATATTAAATGCCCAAGAAGAAACAGTTACTGAATCTGTACAACATAAATTGGGAAGTAACAAAATTCATTGCAGACTGCTATAGTAGCATAGTTATTTGGTCAACAAGCATCCACTGCTGTTTATTTTCCCTCAAACTCCCATGTAAACCTTTATTTTAGAGCCTAAGATCAGATACACGCCACAGACTGAAAAGTAACAATGAAGGAAGACTATTTTTCTGATTAGTTAGAAAATTTATTTCAAGGCAAAGCATAAAACAATTCTTAGAGTATTTTCCACATTAGTTTATCATATACACACATGTACGCGCGCACGCGCGCGTGTGCGTGTGCGATTTACTTTCTTATTTTCCTGACATTATTTTCCTTTTAATCAAAGAAAAATAAACTATTTTCTTGTCTTTTCTTTATTTCTGATTTTGTCGAACGTCACAGATTCTAAATCCTAGAAAGGAACCTGTGACATAAAAAAAAAAAAACAAAAGTAAACCTACCTCAATGTAACCTACATTCTTTTTTTCTTCTTTTTATTGTAAATATTTTTCATACACTATGTTCTGATCACAGTTCCCTCCCCTTCTCCTTCTAGATCCCTCTTTCATCTCCCACCTTTTCAACTCCATGGCTTCCTTCTCTCTCTCTCCTTTACAAAACAAACAGGCAAACAAAAAGAAAAAAACCCACAAGAATGAAGAAAAGCAAATGAAAATAACAAAGCAAAGAAATGCACACACACACATAGTGCCCCCTCCCCCCCATAAAAACAAAAAATCAGAAAACAAAATATAAACAAAATACCAGTAAGGTAATAAATATCTAAACAAAGCAATATGAGAAAGAAAAATCTCCAAAAAATACCATTGCGTTCATTTTGTGTTGTAGTCTAAATTCTTAAAATGCATTTTCTTTTAGAAGTTCACATCTAATGTATGCTGTGTAGGCCAAAAGTGAGAGATATAAGCTCAAATCAACTGTGTCAATACTAACAAAATAATAAAAAGTAATATGTCACACTATGACAAGGATACCTGGAACGCTGGAACTCTGCTTTGATCTTGGTGAGCGTTATGTTAATGTAGAAACACACACGGATATATCCCTTAAACTTCCTTGCTTTTATAATGCTACATATTATTTTTTCTATTAAGTCAATGTGGAGTATTTTAAAAAGTCAAGGTAGAACACCAAAGATGGGCGAGTTGTCACTTTATGGACACAGGGTAGATACAAACATTTTTTATTCTCACTTGAGTTCGCAGCTGTCGCCTTCTTTGGTTTGTTTTGTTTTTCCTTGTGACAAGAGTCTTACTGTGTGGTCTAGATTGCCTTCTCAATAACCGCATAGCTCAGATTTACTTCTAAATGACCATACAGCCCAGACTGGCCTTGAGAGCTTGGCCATTCTCCTGCCTCATACCAAGAGGAGCTGACTACAAATATGTAGTGCCATACCTCAGAAACTCCTGTATTCTTGGCGACTAGCAAAAAAAGCAAACCCAAACTACATTATTACTCTTGTTTCTTTTGCCTTCCAAACTCTTCCAAAAATACCTGCGTTCATACCTACACTCCCTCTTTTCGTCTTACCTGTTTGTACCCTTTTCATGTACACTCCTCTCTTCCTCAACATCGTCCTTCATGAACTGTCCGCAACTGAGGACACACAGATATGTAAAATAGGGCAGTAGTGGCTGTTGATGTAAAAGCAGCAACACAACTGCATCCCCAAATCCTTCCTATTTGGTCCTCCATAAACACTAGTATCTTATCATTTTCTCTCCCACTTACCAAATAGAGGAAGTAACTGAAAGGCAAGAGAAATAAGCAAGACAGTGCTTTATTTGAAAGCGGTGTGTTAAGAATAGAGACCTGAGTCTTCCGGTGTGAGAGATCAGTGTGTTGATGGGACCTAAGAAAGAATGGAAGCAGATGGCCTAACGTGATGATGACCCTCTGTTGGAGATAACAGGGAGCTGAAAGGGAGGAAGGGTATAGCCCAAAGTGGTGAGGTGAGGAGCTGAAGAGCAAAGGGCAGGAAGCCTGCTGCTACAGACAGGGGTCAAATGTCCAAATGTTAAGATAAGGAGACACCAGTCAAAGGATCTCCAAGCAGAGAAGGACGTGAGCGGCCAGGTCTCAGCATGGGCCCAGTAGGTCACTGTTCTCACCTACGGTGTTGGCTGGACGTTGTCCTTCTGCTTTAGGTAATTTGCAAACACACAAGGAAATTGTCCTGGCATGACAGAACAAAAGCTGACTCACACAGACAGAGAGAATTTTCCCGATAGACTGACTTCCTTACTGTCAAGGTTGCAATTTTTTTTTAAATCTCCCTAGACCAGAAAACTTTTTAACATAGTATTAAAAGTTCACTGTACATTTAACGGTGAAGACAAATTATAATATGTGTGTGGTGGTAGATCAATCTTACTTGTATTAATGTCACCTAAGAGTAGTGTAATGAATTCTAAAATATCTTATTCTGATCATTTTATAACACTGAGAGCCTAAGATATACAAATAAAAGTTATTAAATCCATTTAAAATTTTTCATTGGAGAGATTAGATACTTCGAATATTTTCATGGCTTACTTGCTTTAAGTAATATTCATGTGTGCTTAGGTCACTTTTTGAAAGAAAAGTAATAAGAAGAAAGGGTTTCTGTCTGCTTTTGAATTAGACGGAGTTCATTCTAAATAAACAGGAAATTAGATTCATTGTTTTGGCTTTGCGGGAACATTCTGACTGGCATTTTTAACATGCTTCAAATTCGTTATTAAGTACCTGGTTGAAAAAAATCTCCATGTGGATATTTCTTGATTTCCTACACTTAATCCTTTCACTGAATAGCTGCATCTCTGTCCTTTTGTCTTTGGTACTGGAAGCAGAAGACATTAACCACAGCAGCCAATGAAAATCGACAGAGGACTTGAATTTAAATTGTGAACTTCTGATAAAGTTACAGAGCAATTTTACATCCCAAATCAAAGCAAGGAAGAGGCTCTCGGTACCAGCCTCACCCTTTATCATACACGTTTCTTTGAACTTGCACAAGAGGCTACAAAGATGTCTTTATCAGCCACAATGAGAGCTGGATGGCCTCTTTCAGTGTTGACACCCGTTTGTCACACTACAGGGGCTCAGGACCACAATGTCTACACAGGACAAAACTTATGCTTGTTTTGGTATTTTTTCAAATTTGATTATCAAGTAATCTTTTTCTCAAAATTAATTTTGTATTATGAAAAAAAGTTATGAATATTCTATCTAGAAAATGAAAATGCTGAATAATAATAATAAAAAAAACAGAAACAATGCCACTCCCACAGGAGTCACTGTTAGTGTGGGTTCTTTTCCTTCTTTATCGTATATCAAAACTACATGCGTTACATAAATTGGGTTGTATTTGTTAGAGTTACTGAAATCTAGTAGCACATTTAAAGCTTATATTGTGAACAGTTACTGAAATTATTAATGCTGGTTGCAATACTTTGTGAGTCAGAGTGCACTGATCATATGTTGGGACAGCAATTCATTCAACACATGGCCTTAGTTGGACACTTAGGTTTTCTCAGGTTCCCATCACCATTCATAATGATTTCAACATTATTTGATAAATAATTTTATTTTTAATTCCTCAATAGTGTTTGGTATCTAGAACAACATTCCTGGTTTAAAATAAGTTGTACTGAACAAACCTCAAGAACTCTCAGTTATTCCAATAGGTTCCTCCGTTTAGTCAGATTGTCCCATCACCTCTTGTTAATGGTAGTGTGGCGTCTCCCTAGCGATGACCCGCCACAATATTGTTTGCTGCTGCCTTGCCCAGGCCTGAACTTTTTTGCTTAACATTAAAAAAAAAAAAAAAAAAGATGTGTGAGTTGACATGGCTTATCTAGCTATAAACTATATTGTAATTTATTGTCCTAAATCTGACTTCTCATATTAATTATCCTCTATAATTCTGCCCAGATCAGTTGATTACAATTTTATTTAAGAGTCAACAATATTTTTCCTTACGTATTATCTTTATCACATTTCAGTACCACAGCTGTGTGACATTTTTAAATTAATTGAGATCACTGATGGAGCATGGAATTGACAGTTTTAGACACTTTGATAATATTTATGAGCAAAATCACAAGGTAATTCTGTTACGGGTAAAGACTGAAAAAAATTCTTTCGCAGTGGTGTGGTCATAAGGATGTTACTGCGTCTTAATGCAACGGTCATTTTTCTTGTTTGAGGTAAGTGCTGATGAATGTGGTAGGGGAGAAAATTTGAGGGTCACTTTGGTTACTTTCCAAATGGTCCAGCCTGCCTTGCCCTCTCCCCAGCAAGCTGGCTGGTAAGCATTTGGGGTTGTTGTTGGTGGTGGTTGGTTAGTTTTTGTTTGTTTGTTTGTTTTGGTTTTGTTTTGTTTTGTTTTTCCATATCACTTCTTCTCTCTGGAATTCAGATTAGACAGACCACAACTCAAATGAAAACTTTGTCTCAAAAATATGTAAAATAGATTCATTAACAGCATTTTTTTTTTACTACATAGGCATTATCACTGGTCCACATGCTTCGAAGGAATCATGCCATTTAATTTTCAGCAGAGTTCTAAATCCTATTATTATCTCAGACTACAGTAGAAACCCCTGGGTTTATCAAGGTTACATAACCTACACAGTGTCACAGAGACTGTACAAGGGGAAGGCAGGATTTAACCCAACCAATTGGAAGCTTTCAGAGCCAAGATTCATAAGCATTGCTCCATAGAGTAGAGGGAGATGCCTGGGGAGACAAAGTGACACAGTTACAACAAACAAAAGAATCTGGTGCCGTGTTATTATTATCTTCCTATGTATTTTGGACTAATTATCTTCTACTGTTATTGAATCAAAATAAATAAATGAAATTCAAGTTGAATATGCCTAATGTGAAGAACAGAAACACAAAGTGCTGAAAACTCTGAACTCTTGGATACTAATATAATACCATAAGTAGAGAGTTTCACGCTTGACTGCAAGTGACAGGATTTCCATTACAGAACAGGCATATCAAAATTAGTATATAAATAATCTTAGGACAATGTCTGTGAGGGATACTAAATCATAGGGTAAGTTTTTATGCCTTACACACCTATGCATGTACACATACATATGTATACATATGTGTGTATGTATGTATACACATATATGCATGCACACAAATAATACATGTGCATATACATACACATACATACATCCATAGAGAGAGGGGATAAATGATTAAATTAACACAAATAAACGGAAGGTATGAGGGACTCAACTCACAACCGTAGGACAAAGTAACCAGGAGCAATGGGATCACAGCTTTCCAAGAATGTTAATGAAACACCGATGAGAACTGCTTGTTAAAATGTTGGAAAGCATATGGGTATAGTAACGTGAAAAGATAAGTCTCCTACAAATTCATGCAATATCCAAATAGAAATGTTTCACCTTTTATCATCTTGTTTGCATTTTCTAGTTTTTAAGACATGAAGTCTTAGAATTGCTCTTATTTTTGAATCTCTGATAAAGTCATTTTCCTAAGTAGCAGTCACAAATTACATTCTGATATTTACACATTTGAGTATGAATGATTATATGGGTTATTAAGATGAATGTGTTTATATTAAATAGCATAGTCTACCAAGTTGTTTTACAGGATAGTTTCCTTTATAATTTTTTAATACTATACATGGTTGATAGGGAAAACACTAAATTAAAGCCAGACAAGCAAACATACATAATATAGATTACTGTACTGTGGGATGGCTTGCATTCCATAATCAGTTTATTGTAGAAAAAGTAATAAAATTCATAACTTAAAATAATAACCTAAATACACAGAACTTTTTTAATCCTCAATACGAACATTTTAGAATGACATAATTATATTTGATAGGTGGTTTGGTAATCATACAATCCCCAGGGAGACATAAATTTGAAATTTCTTTTATCTTCACAAACCATTCTTATTAAAAGGAGGTTTTTAAAAACACAATTCTCAGATTGGTGAGCAATAGAATAGCTGCAGATAGGAAACACAACTAAAATTGGAGCTTAACGTGGTAGAAATGCAAAGGGTTTTTACAGTCTACATGAACTTTTAGGAGAATGGAGAGCAGTCATTGCTTCGTATAATTAAGACAAATGTCTGAACATCTGAACATCTCTCGGTGATTACTAAGTCATGCAGGAGTCTAAAATGCTGAAATTGAAGGCCTCATTTCAGGTGACCTGTGAAAATTTTTGAGAGAAACTATCCTACCAAGATTATGAGTAATATATATATAATATATGGTTTTACCCACTAGAGGGCAGTGGGGCATATATACCTCCTGGTGCTGCTTTTATTTCCAATGTAGGGTTAAAAGTCCCTGATTGGAACTCTGGTGCCCCATATTTGACCCTGTCCCCTTGGTGGGGAGGCCTGGTGGCACTCAGAGGAAGGATGAGCAGGCTACCAAGATGAGACTTGATAGGTTGTGATCATGGTGGGGGAGGAGGTCCCCCCTCGGTCACAGACCTAGGGAAGGGGAATAGGGTGAAAGCGGGAGGGAGGGAGGAATGGGAGGATACAAGGGATGGGATAACAATTGAGATGTAATCTGAATAAATTAATTTTTAAGAAAATATTTCTTGTAAGCCAGGCGTGGTGGTGCGCACCTTTAGTGCCAGGACTTGGGAGGCAGAGGCAGGCAGGTTGCTGGGAGTTCGAGGTCAGCCTGGTCTACAAACTGAGTCCAGGACAACTCCACAGAGAAACCCGGTCTCAGAAAAAAAAAAAAAAGTTCTTGTAAAATCACCTATTGTTACCAAGGCATGTAAGCATAGTTCCTTGAAAAGAAAAACAACAAATTCATTATGGTTAACATGGGGAAATTCAACATGTGGGGTTAATGCAATAAACAATACCATTTCACTAGCAAATTAAAAATCAGATGCTAAGTGATCAATTGCAACGTTGGCTCTCTATAGGTCACAGATCTATAAAGCTTGAAAAAGCTTTGAAACTCACCTCTGGGGCAATATTCTTATTTTACAAACAACAAGGGAGAATATGAGAAGTTAACCAGTTTTTCCAAAACTAGAGTTTACAGTTCACTAAGATAAAGCTAAACTATCATCAATCAAGTTCCAACTAAAAGAAAAATAAAGATTTTAAAATACGCTAAAGTTTTTCTTTGTTTTATTCCATTAGTAATCTTGGTTTACATCTATAGTGGACATAAGTCATGGGCGTAATTCCTGAAGCTGCTTTGAGTAGTGTGACGCCACAGATGAGTTTATAGAGGTCTTTCTTCCTTTCTTCTTTCCTTCCTTCCTTCCTTCCTTCCTTCCTTCCTTCCTTCCTTCCTGTCTGTCTTTCTCTTTCTTTCATTATTTATACTCATACTCAGTACATTCAGAACACAGCTTGAATGTCTCCAGATCAAGCTGAAAAATGTCCACCTGCAAATATCAGCCACTCCCCAAGTGTCAGGTAACCATAGCGTGGCATTCTGACATTGCTTTCAGCATGATG
Organism: Acomys percivali; assembly: GCA_907169655.1. Lineage (NCBI taxonomy): Eukaryota > Metazoa > Chordata > Mammalia > Rodentia > Muridae > Acomys > Acomys percivali. Next base: position 1,327,768 of record OU015758.1, on the reverse strand, counting down.
CTTACGTGACTGTGGTTCTTAGTGCTCCCTGGCTCTGTGTAGCTTGGCTCTGTGTAACCACTTCCCATCCTGAGTTCTATGTGATTTTTGCAAGTAAAATGGCATCAATAAGATTGTGTCAGAAGCACAGATATAGAAGTTGTTGAAACTGGCCTAGGAGATGAGCTGTTCATTTGTCTGAAAAAAAAAAAAAAAAAAAAAAAAACCACTGGCAAGGCTTCACATCAAAAAGAGCCCTAATTGCACAGGTAACATGCTCAGTACAGTATATGTGTATTCAAGGTGACTTTTAAAATAAATGTTTTTTTAAATGTCAGTGCTTTTTATAATAAATGAACCAGAAATGAAAATTGCTTGGCAATAAATAAATAAATAAATACATAAATAAATAAAATAACAACTTTGATTTAAAAGCACATAGAATCACATTTTAATGTCCCCTTCCTCTTTTTTGTTTTGGTTGTTTCCTTTTTGCTTTTGTTTTGTTTTGTTTTTACCAAGGCAACTTTTGAATAAATGTTTAAATTATGTAAGTTGTATGAGCGTAGACACTTTGGTGTTAGTAGATTTATTTTACAGACAATTTCTAAGAATCTAGATTATTGAGTAAGGCCCTCAAATGAAAACTGTAGTGAAGAAAAGTGTTTGCAGAGTGATCCTAGCAACAGATGAACTCTTCTAAGACGTCTCCCAAAATCTGAAGGTCTATCTGGTCTACCTGAATTTCTGTACTTATGAAGGGAAAAGGTCTAAGACGTCTCCCAAAATCTGAAGGTCTATCTGGTCTACCTGAATTTCTGTACTTATGAAGGGAAAAGGTCTGACCAAAATGCAAATTCAGCTCCCAGATAAATCTTCAAGTTAGTTTTCAAATTCAAAGCAAACAAAATAACCAATACACATGTGCTGTTTGTCCATTCCTCCTGCCATTGACTCTAGCATATGAGTGAAGGTACACTGTCATAATCTGACCAAGAAGTAGTTAGACTATGTGTTTTCCTCAAGATCACTTTTAATTACCAACAACAAGAATGTAAAATCTAACCACTGCGCTTGATCGGAGACTAAAGAAAACAGCCAAATAAGGATTTAAAACTAATGAAAACCTTTATTTAAAAAAAAATGAAAACTGTCTGATCACTTAAGCTAATAATTCCAAATGTGTAATTTCAACAACCTATTAATTTTTAGCAGTTTAAATTATAATTTAGATATCTTCCCAAGAGTTAAATAAGATTTTATGTCATGATATGATGTATATATTTTTCTCTTAGTGAAAGTGCAAAAACCTTGAAGCAAAACAGTATCATTCAGCATGTGTTGTTTGCAGAATTCCCAGATGCACATACGCAGATACTTCAGGAGAACAAATCATTCAGGCTGTTTTCTTAAGTTTCATCTAAGAGTTTCTTTTCGCTGACTCTATTATAATAAAGGAATGTGTCTTGCAGTCACTACCAGTAATGTTAGTGGCACACTTATGTTTATATTTCAAATATGCTTTTCATTTTCTGAAACAGAGGCAAATTCCTGGTGATATCTTAATGTTTTAAGGGAGTTAATGCCAAAAGGCTTGGACTTGTTCTAAAACTGAATATTTCCCAGATGTGCAGTAAGGTTAAAGGTGGAATAGCTAACAAAAACCAACTTCCTACCCTTGTTAAACTTCCTTGGATGAATTTTAAGTAAGGATTAATTAGACAGAAGGACCCACGAGCAGCTGAAGCCACAGAGACAAAGGAAGGAAGCTTTCTTGGTTGTAACATAAACTCACTCTTGAGAAAGGCGAGCGTCGCCTGCCAGTGTCTCCTAATACCTTGCTTATAGCACTCCTCTAAGTGACTTGCTTCTGAAAATGCAACACTTTCAGAAAAATTTTAAGTTATTTACTGGCATATCAAGCAATTTAGAGTTCTGGAACAAGTAGGAGATGAAGGATGAAACAGTAAAAGTACATTTAAAACAAGTAACTCATAGAGGACGTCAGATATAAAAAGGGCCAGCGTGCAAGTCACAAGAGAGCACTGCTATCAATATGGCTTATCATAGACAAACTTTGCAGCGGACATATTCTGAGCATGTGACGGTTCTGAAAACCCCATGTCTAAGCGGGAAGCCAAGCTGACTATTGCAGGAAAAGAAACTGCCAGCACATGGGCTCAGTAGATCTGGAGAGGAACCAGAACCAGAACCTTCCACCTAGAAATACTTAAGGCTTGGGCACTTTCACCTGGCATGCTCCTGAAAACAGCTGGTTTGTATTAGAGACTGGTAAATTTTACTGAACCACTTTAGTCTAATCCATAAATTTCAAACCAAGTGTTTCCGGTATTAGAAGCATATTCATTTGGTGATATTTTCATTTAGATTATCGTGTGAATATGGGTTCTGGTTGAAGTTTTAAAAAAAAAAATAGTGCAAACTTAAAAGGCTAGCATCAAACATGTCAACCAAATTAGAGATAAATCTGCTTTGACAGATATAATAAAAACTAGACTGGACAAAGCCGAATGGAGTCAATAACTTGCATCATTTTGCTAGTAGACGACCAAAGTCTACACCCATAAATCTTCAACCATGTCAATCAGATATTTTAGATAGGAAGCTACCTGAATAATTTTCCTTATGGGTATCCTCTTCCTCAATTTAAAAGTATTTTATGTACATGGATGAGGTTGTCAGTAAGGGTTATGCTCTCACAGATGGGAGTACCGTACGGGCTAAGAGAAATGTACCAAATGTGTCTGAGAAAATTATGTTGTTAGAAAATAACTGATTTAATATTTTACTCCTATTAGTTTGCTAACAAAGTCTGCTAGCATGAGTTTTGCTGTCAGTATGACCCTGGCTTTCCACACTGTGGTACCTTACGTAGTAATGAGCTAGCAAAGAGAAATGAAAGGGAAAAGCTACCCGTTTCCACAAGGAGGGCACCCCTCATTTCTCTATGTAGGTCAGTATTTCTGAAGGAGGTTAGTTGGAGGTGAAAACAAATCTAACAGTATAGTACACACGTCCAAGGGAATGTCTCTCAAGCTATCTGCAAGTCAAGTCTTTGTAACTGCACAAGACGTGTGGCAAAAGCCAGTGCCATGAGATGAAAGAGCCCAGGACCACGGATGTAACCATTAGCGGCTGTCCTTGTGAACTAGCAAATCGGAGGAACAATAAAACTAGGAGATGGTGCTAAGGAAAGAAGAGGGCGCTAAATGGCTCCATTCTTCCTAGAGTCTTTTAAGTCTTCCAAACGGACAGACCTTGCCACCCTCCGCAGAGTTGAGAGTGTTGAATGACTGCTGAGGGCGATGAGAAGAGTGTTTATTCACTGGGGGAAGAAAGATGGCATCCGCCACCATGTCAGAAAGCTGTTAAGCACTCTAGAGGAAAACACTCATCTTGTTTTAAAGTCAACAAACAACTGTTTATATTTGGATGTTTGCAACAGGCCTCTTTACCTTCACATCCCTGGCCAAGCTTCTCAGACAAAGCACACCGAGGGATGGTCTCAGATACTGGCCTTTTGTGCTTAGATGACTTCTTTCAGAATTTCTTTTTAAAAGGTTCTCATGACTCCACACTACGCCATGAAAGACAGAGAAGTGGTCCTTGGGTCTTCTGGGGGAAACAAGTGGCTTTGGAAAAAAAAACATGAGTACAATAATTCTCATTAAGATTTGGAGTTCTTCTTCTTCTTCTTTTTTTCTATCTTTTATTTTCCTAGAGCATGAAGTTGACAATGGCTCTTTTGTTTCCGACAAGGGTCCTAAGCACTAAACGTCAAGGAGTGTCAACACAGTTTTCTTAGGGTTGCTCTGTGCTATCAGTCTTTCAGGATACCAGCTTGTTGCTTTTGAGTAAAATATACAAACATCAAATTATGTGAGGATTTGGTCCATAGGGTAGAGACCACTATGTGTAGAAGACAAACATAGGTCTTCCAATTTTAGCCTCAACAAGTACCATGCTTAGGGAGGAGATCTGGCTTCCATTCCACACAGTTTCACCATGGAACTTCAGACCGAAATTTGGAGGATGGGAACCAGGAACTCCTGCTTTTCTTCTTTCTTCTTTCTAAAGGAAAACGAGTTTGATAAACAGACATATATTTCCCATGAGAGTTTTTCAGATTAATTAGTTTCTCCCATGGCTGTATTTGGGTATCAGCGGTGAGCTTGCACTGCTAGTCCACCAGGAAGTAAAGATGACAGATGTGGCCAATGAGGAGACTTGAGAGCTGTTCTTTCAGCAAACGAAGAGCAATTTGGATCTCATTCCACCCTCAAGCAAATTATCTTCCTTCATTGCAGCTCTCACCTCTGCTGTGTCGGTAAAGATCAGAGACGTGAAACAGCCTGAAACCTACATACTAAATTTTGTTAATGATGGTATATGCCTACTTTATGACTAAGAGAAAGACATCTAGTTTAGACATCTAGATTAGAGGGAAGCTCTATTTTTAAACAATTGTTTTGGTTAGGTTTTTCATTTTAATTTGAAATTGTTTTCCAGCTGTTCTTTTGTGTAAGACAGATGGGCATCCATCTATTCATCTACCTATCTATCTATCCATCTGTTGAATGGCAGCAACTATGAAAATAATTCCATGCCACTGGTCCTAAATTTTATGCAATTTTCATAATATATATATATATATATGTAGTTTTCATATCTTATGAAAATTGCATAAAATTTGGGACCAGTGGCATAACATATATGTGTGTGTGTTTGTGTGTGTTCGTGCACACACACACTCACACACATACACACACACTCACACAACAGATATGTACAGATATGTTTATTCTGCTTCTTTACTTCTTTGCAGCTTGAATTTTTTTCCTAAGCAACTCTTACTGATTATTTCCAGCCAGCATGCCATAAAACCTTCCCCTTATCCATTAGCTTTCATTCCAAATCTTGGCTTTTTCTGAAAAGGTAGTGTTTATTCCTAGAACTTCTTCTGGTCCTGCTCTCTCACTTTGCCTAGATTTGAACATCTTACTCAACAGTGCTTTAGATTTTGCCTTTATTCTACTTCAAACTATTGCGCCAAGCAGGCACTTTACATTAATTTATATGAAAGTACCGACTCCAGCCTAGTTTGCGAGACACTGGCTGCGTGTTAGCATTGGTCAGAGAGCACAGTTTTCTCTGACATGTGAGCTGTGAATATACAAAGCGTTTTCACAGACTTGGAGGATATCGCTTCTACCCTTGGTCTAACTCACTCCAGCTAGTCTCTAGAGAGACATGAACTTCCGTAGTATTGGGGAGATAACTTCTCATGGCCAAGGCTGCGAGTCACCAAACTATAGTAGCTGATTGTAAACAACCATTGAATACAGTTTGTCAAGTTACAGCTATAACTTGAAAAATCTTTGTTAATGAATTGCGCAGTCAAGTCAGAATTCATATTTATAAGTAGCCGTGGAAAGAATTTAGGGTTAACTTATATTGTTGTGAGAACTTGTCAAACTTATAACACGTGCATGTGTTTGAGCCATGAGCTTGCACCCCTAAAGCTAGTTCAATATTAAGTATTTTACTACGTGGAGACACCCATGCTTACCTGATTTATGAACCCTTCAACACAACAAATAAGACTTTCTTGTGGGGGGAAAAAATCAAGATATGGCCCAATGACTCATTTTCCTTTTAATTAAGTTGAAAAGAAAAAAAAAAGAATACCGTATTGTAATTAGGTATGTTATGAAAGTAACATAATAAATATGGTAGACATTTTATTGGGCTATCTTTAAAATAAATGTCTATATTAACTTAATAATAATTTATTGGAATATTCCATGCGGTAATTTATCTAACCCTCTGTGTTAACTTTAATTTTTTCCCCCCATTTATAAATAAAAAGCAGTGGCCACAGTCAAATACACTGAATTGTTTCTGTGTAATGAACAAGATGAATTAGTCTATAAAACCTAAGGTCGATATAAAGTCTTTGCCTGGCTGCCAACAGTTTATAAATGTTTACAGGAGCCTTGGGAAGAATATAGACTCAGGACTTACTTCTGGTCCCGAGTGACTTTCTACAGGTGCTGGGATAAGCTCCCCAATCTCTCTGGATCCCCTGGTGTCATCTCTTGCAGAGGAGAAGTGATATGAAGCAGACGGTGTCTACATCGCTTCAAGCTCTTCTCCGATTTTACCGTGTGTTAAACTCTAACCTTCCTGGGGTTTTAAATACCCTCAGCCCTTCATATTAAAAGAAAAACTAGTCTTTTTTTTAAATTTAGTGATGTTTTACTCATTTTGAGGCTGTGAAGTTCATGCCTTAAATTAGATTTGATTGCATACAGATCTCTGAAAAATAACTTAGAACTTGATTTTTAGGACATGCGAAATAGATGAGAATTAATGTTTGCTAAGGCCTTCTTACTGCAGTAGGATCCAACTTAAGGAGTTCTTTGGCTTCCACTAACGCAGAACACAGCTATAATATCATGAATTATGTACTGATTCCCCTGGAAGTAATAGTGGCACAGTGAGTGAGCTGGAGTAGCCACTTCCTGTGCAGAGTAGCAGCCTTTTTATTTTTTTCAGTGTTTGGGAAAGACCTTCATCACTTATTAATTCCCTCAGTGCATTCCACAATGTGAAATGTGCTAATCGACAATAACAGGGCTGTAGTCACTTGTGAGGTGGGTCTAGGACACCCTGGCTTAAAAAAGAAAAAAGAAAAGAAAAGAACAAAGGTTTCTGATTGTGTAGCATCGTTTGAGGAATTTTTATCTAATAAAGAAAATGGGAGGATTAAACCAGGAGTTTAATTTGACTTCATACAAATATAGCTTCAGGTATTGAAGTAAAACTTCTCTAGGAAAAAATATTACTCACTTCCTTGTTCATAGCTTTGACTGACACCGTTTGAATGGGCCCTTCTGGAACTACCCGCAGCTCTGAGCACCTGCACTTTGTGTACCCACACCCCACCCCACCCACCAACACCCCACATGATCCCATCTCAAACCGAGATCAACTGTCAATCATAAACAAACCCTTCTTGGGCTGGCCATCGAACCCTCTCCTGGTTTGTGAGGTACATAGATCAGGACTTACTTGGGTGATTACAAAGAACCGTCAGTGAATCCTGGGCCTGGTAACACCCACCATTTCTGCCTTTGCGGGGGCGATTGATACTAACAGAAGTTAATGTATCAAAATGCAACACTTGCAAAATTGATACGTTGTATTCCAGATTCAGATATTCATTTGTATGTACATATTCAGGTAAGGATAAGGTTGGGGTTTTTTTGTTTGTTTGTTTGTTTGTTTGCTTGTTTTGCTTTTTCTAATCTTTACTAGGGAGAGAGTTTTAATAAAGTATTACTTAGATCATGCTGGCCCGTGAGCAAGTCTATGGGAAGATACTAATTGGTGATTGATACCGATTGTGCTATGTTGATGGTCCCCGGAGTCTCGACTGAGAGCTCCTGAGCAGTAATAGGAGAGAAGAGAGGGAAAACAAGAATGCGTTTATTTCTTTACTCTCGACTGTGGGTGTGATGGGACCATCTGCTTGAGTTCCTTCCTGGACTTCCCTGAAAACAGTTTATAACCTGGAATCCTAAGCCAAATAAAACTTCCCCCAAAGTCGCTTTCTGTCAGAGTATTTGTCACAGCCATGCAAACAATAATAGAACAACTAAAAAGCTAGAAAATATGAAGCTCATATTCTGAAAAGACACATTAGGTCACCAACTCCAAGCATTTGATGACGCGTGATCAGTATAAAGACCTGGAATCATATTTTATTTGTAATAAAAATGCAGGAAGAAGCCAGATAGGGGTGGCACAGGCCTTCAATCCCAGCACTCAGGAGGCAGAGTCAGGGGGATCGCTGTGAGTTAAGGGTCACTCTGGTTTACAGACTAATTTCCAGGACATCCAGGATACACAGAGAAATCTTGCCTCAAAAAACAAACAAACAAACAAACAAAACAAAACAACAAACAAACAAAAAGCAGTAAGAACCGTCTTAAACAGAATTCAACAAGTGAGTAAAACTTTTGTTTGGATTCCGTTATAAATTTCTGACATTTTAAAATACTAGGTCAGTGACAGTGGGTTAATCATTTAAAGATACCCGTGAGCATTTCATGTGGGCTATGGACACACGGCCTTGCACATACTAGGCACACTCTAACACTGAGTCATATCCCCGGACCAAATGCTTAATTTTGTCTTCAAATTACCAGTTAATTAAATGAATTGTTAGTTGTTTGTTTGGTCGTTTGTTTGGTCGGTTGGTTGGTTGGTTGGTTGGGGTGGGTTTTGCTGGTTTTAGGTTTTTGGTTTTTTTGAGACAACCTTTCTCTCCTTAATCCTGGCTTAGCTGGAACTAGCTCTGTAGACCAGGCTGGCTTGAACTCACAGAGATACATTTGCCTCTGCCCCCATTGCCTGGCAAATGTAACCTTAAATTTATAACTGCTTTGGGATTGGTCTCCAATTTCATCCATCAGGTCAAACGCAAACAGCGAAAACACTAAGAATGTAACATTTATATAATTCCTGATTGTGTCGTGGTTATTCTTGCTATAGGTAGTTCATTGTACATATGTGTAATAATCTAAATGTGTATGTAAAAAATTTTTTAAATGTTTAATTAAAAAAAAAAAGATCAAGCTGATTGCTGAGTTTACCCTATGTCCTGAGTTACTAAGTGGGAATGGGAGAGGACACTTGATCTTTACCAAATTAGGAAATACACATTTCCTAGTGGAACATTGGTAATGAATTTCTCACTTGGGACTCATTTTCTATCTGTTATTCTAAGTAGAGGTCAATAGTCTCTGAAATGACTATGGGAGACAGAAAAACTACATAGCTGGCCTGCACTATGCTGAGCAGGAAGTCCACGTGTGCCAAATAGCCCAGACCTAGACAAATCATTAGACCACTGTGCTGTCTTTCTTTGAAAGACAAACTCATTCTAGAAAAGGATATTCCTGAAACTCTGGGTTGAAAGCCCAGGAGTAAAATGAATCCCTATTGCACTGAGTCAGCTTCCCAGCCATGAGCATATCCTTAAAGGCAACACACAGGCCTTTAATCCACTGTCAATACAAATAATAATCACTTGGAAATGTCCATAAAAGTTGTTTAAGTCTCTTAAATTTCCTTTAACGTCTCTACACTCCAATTTCACAGAAAACAAATGATAATGTGATAATAATATCTTTAATAAAAGATTTGTTTTTATTTTATGTGCGTGCATGTTTCATCTGCATGTATGTTATGTGTGCCGTGTACATGTCTGGTGTCCATGGAGGCCAGAGGAAGGAATTTCATTTCCACAGCCCTCTGCAAGAGCAGTGCATGCTTCTAACCACTGAGCTGTTCTCTAACCCCTCTGACAATAATATCACTTCGAGTCTTTAAAAATGTGATCAAAGAAATGATACATACATAGCACATAGACCCTAAATTCATATTTTGACAGTTATGTAGCTGTCAAGAACCCCATACCTGCTATGCAGAAGAAACCCCTCTTCTCATCCACATCCATCAAAAGCTCTTGCGGGGCATGTTAACTGCTGCCACGATTTGCATCTCTTCCTGCTTTGGTTCTGCTCCTCTACATATGTTTCTGCGTCGGTTTTTTGTTTTGTTTTGTTTTGTTTTGGGGTTTTTTTTTTTTGTTTTGTTTTTTGTGCATCAAAGCTGTTCCCCCGCCTGCCTCTTAGTTGTAATGTACAGAGCAGTGGGTGGTCCTTGGGCTAACAGAGCCGACACTGCCTGAAAACCAACATGCTGGAAAATCTAATTCCAGGGTCCCAGCCTAGATCTGTAGAGTGCAAAGACCCACCAACCTGCGTTTCAACACGCCCTGCAGATGGTTGCTAGGCAGGTTTGACTAAGGGGGCCCGCTAGGGTAGACTGGTTAACTCGGCACCGTTGTGATTCAGCTAATGGGCCACAAATGTAATAGCCCTTCCCCGAAATACCACACAACCCTATGAACTATGAGCAGTTTGTCCCAATTAACAACAACAACAACAACAACAACAACAAAAGACTGCAAGAGTGTAACTGACTCACCGCATCACTTACTTAGCTATCCAGCATCAGACACGGAAAGCCAAGCTCTGGGGTTCCGCAGCTATTCGTTCCGTTCATACTAAGTGCCTTTGCAAATCTCTTGACCTGACATGTGACCTTGCACTCCCCTTTAAAACATGTGGTGAGGAGAATAGTGAATTAAGGGAAGGAGAAGCTAACAAAAACAAAATCAGTACCATGCATGTTATATTATTTTAGCTATACCCAGCATGGCAATTACTTAGACATTCTTTCAAAAGAAGTTAAGCTAAATTGTTGAAGTAATCAAATATGCTATCTCAGACAGGGCAAAAAAAATGTGTTCTCATTGTTTTTGTACGGAAAATCAGTTTTGGAGACCTTGCACTCTAGTATTACAGATACGACTACAAAATAAATGATATTTTATTTTGATTAAAAACCTAGACAGGTTTAAACTGGTTGTAAACTAACAGCCAGTAACGTACCTAGCTCCCCTTCTCAAGTAGCCTGCAATAATCCTTTCGATCTTTTTTTTTTTAAATCAAATATTTGTGAAATATTTTGGTGATAGATAACATTCATGATTTGGGTGAGAATTTTTTACTCTGTAGTCTCTGTATGATTTTTTTTTATTACCATGTGATGATCAAGGTGAAAACAGCAACACTGGATACTAGCTCCAGACAATAGGCCAGTTGTACTGACAGTGGCAGTAATGGGGAGGAGAGCCCTGGAAACTGAGCTCAGCAATGTGACAAAGGAGACTGAGCTTTTTTACAGGAAGAACAGATAAGGACTGTCTTAGCATCCTTTCTGTAGCTATAACAAAATACCCAACACTGCGTACCCTGTAAGGATACGGGGTTATTTGACTTCCCGTTTTGGAGAACAGAAAGTTCAATATCAAGATATGGACATCCGGCAAAGTCTCCTTGTGGCGTCAACAGGGCAGATGGCCTCACATGGTGAAGAACAAGTTAGCTCAGGTCTCTCTCCACATGTAGCAATGAACTCTGTCTTAAAAAATCTACCTCACCCTTGGGTGTCACTGTTTATTTAGCTACAAATGTCATCCTAGAAATCCACCTCACCCTCACAACTCTATCTAAGCCTTTGGTATATTACTAATGACAGCTTCAATCAGTAAAGCCTAACAATACAGAAAGAGTAGAGGCTTTGTATTCAAACATCAAATTAACAATATTCAAGACAAGATATGTCTCCTAAGTATTTTAGTATGTAAATGACACAATGCTTAACTTTGATTTATTTTGTTACATTAACTGGGAATTTGAGTCATATATAAAAGTAGATGATTCAGGAGGGGCCTTTATGATAGTCTTATTTGTTCTACGTGTTATGTTTTAAGTTAACTTAAGGGAGCTGTAGAGATGGCTCAATGGTTAAATATATTTGTATTATTTCATTATCTTATGTTGACGAAAAACCAATACTGCTTAAATCAAAGACCCTATATGGAAAAAACAACCCTTTCAACACCATGTTCAAAACTCTTTTTATAATTAAATTAATGAGTAGTTGAACAAATTTAAAAGCTATAAAAGCCCTTCAGATTTACAATACTCTATCTATAACTGATATCAAATACATCTTATAATTCATTAACATTTTCTTTGAATTCATTTTGATTTTTCTTTTACTTTTATTTTTGTTTTATTTAGATATAAACTTATTAATTCATTATTTCACAACTATCACTACTATTTAAAAAAAAATTAGATTTCAGAAATCCTCCATTTTGCCTTGCACAGTCATTGATTCTTTTTGGCCTTCAATGACTATATATGAAGTGCATAGTATGAACATCATTGTGTCTATTACGATTTGAATTCCGATATTGAATTATGAAGGAGTATAAGACCCAAAGTGATTCTTGGTGCTTCTTAGGAGGCCGAATGCACAGCCATGATGGGCCCCACACTATTGAGAGTGGCTACCTAAGCTCTGATGTATATAGTTCAAAACTGACAGCTACCAAAGATCTTCTTCCATGTCTGTGTACAGTAGGTCAGTTTGGGACTCAACAATTCATGTGAGAGAGCAAGAGACTTAGCTTTAAAGGGTTAAAATTCTCATGGAATTATACTAAACATGATATATTCCAGCATATTGATTCAAACTACAAAGTACCTAGTGTTGTAACTGTCCTCAGACTTGGTAGAACATGTCTTTACCATTGAGCCATCTCTTTGACTCTCAAAAGCGTTAAATAGCTTTTAAATCTGAGGTAACTGTAGCCGCATATAAGTTGCAAGAGAGGCCCACTATACCCTTCCCTCACTTTCAGCAGGAAGCTTTTTCAACTGGCGTTTCATTTTATGTCAAAGTGAACACATACAAATTTAATAGATGCTGATCTAATGAAGCTCAAAACATTCTAGAGTTCCTTTCCAAAAAAACAACCTTAATGGCAAACTTGATAATTTTGGTCAAATAGAGCAAAACTGTAGAAATTACATATGAAAAAACAGGGCAGGCTTGATTGCTCACCAAGAAGCATGCACATTCACAGAGGCTTGCAATAAATGCAGTCTCTGTAACCTACAAATCTTTCAAATTATGACTTAGTGACCTATGGTACAACCAACAGTTATCTTTAGAACTCAAAAAGGCATTAATTTCACCTAAGTCCTTCCTCTCTCTATTTAGATAGTATAGTGTATACTTTTGTGTATATTTCAAAAATACATCTCTTTTGAAGATACAGGCATGATATAAGCATCAAGCAGCACACATACGTGGTCAAGCATCGTGAGATGGCACTTAAATATGTACACTTTAACGGCAACTTTAAAATGCCTAAAAGTAAATATTTACATGTTTGCCCACACTATCTGCAAAGTAAAAAGGGGTGTTTGATCGAGCTTTTAAATATTGAGTTCCCATTTGAAGTAAAACACGAAGGTCCTCAAATGCATCTTAGTGGACTGTGTCCTGGTGTATGCCACAAACTCCCCCAAATAACCAGCCATGCTGTTCCCTTTGTTTAGCTTAGTCCCCATTACCGTAGCTCCAGGCTACTGCTTAGGCTTTAGAAAGTCTGCTTTCCTCTTTGTTAAAACCATTCTTCCTGCCTCTCTTTTCCATCAATTTTCTGTCCGGCAGAATGCGTGTGGAGTATCTGAGTTTCCCGACACTGTGCACCCCCCTCTTCTTCAGGCACAGCAGCTCGAACAGTCCTGCATTACATCAGAATGCCACTTCCTGTCTACTTGGTATCTTCTCTTTGCCACAAAGTTTATGAGGTTTTGTTTTTTGTTTGTTTGTTTGTTTGTTTGTTTTTGTTTGTTTGTTTGTCTTTTGGCCCTCTGAAACTCAGGTATTTTCCCAAGTGGCACCCCAACATCCTTAGGAGAATAGCATGTTGTCATTTAATAAGTTGCTTTAATGAGCCATATTGTTAAATGGTTTCTACAGAACCCCCACTGTAGTAAGGGAAAAGAGAAAGAAAAGTGAATATAGCCAGAAGAGTAGAGAATAGAAGTTTGAAAGCCGCAGGACTAGGGTCCAGAGCCATCGTGACTGACCTAATGATCACCTTGTGTGAGAGCCATGTCACTTTATCTTCCACTTTCTAAGCTGAAACTGACAAAGAGAAGGACAGTACCTCCTTGAACAACAGCCATGGATATTAAAGTAGTGAACTGCAAGAGAGTACTTTTAAAATATGCAACTGAGCGTGTGTGTGAGTGCCCTGAGGGTAACATCCAGCATAGGGTAAGAGATATTGAACGGCATAAACATTATCCCATATACACCTCACAAAACTGTGAGGTGCTGGGTGCGGTCAGACACTTCCTCCACACATCGATAGAGCCTTGCTACATGTTGCCTAGCACAAGTCTCTTAATGTCAACTTTGCTGTTGGAAAATTCTAGTATGTCTTCTAGCTTCCAGTAGACTGACGTAGGAAAGAAAAGGAGAGAAATCATTCATGTCCTGAATATAAGCCATTTTCCCCTTGGGGAAAAATATCTGAGGACACACTTATATACTGCATCACACACGGTGTTTGTACTGTCAGGTGACACACAGTACCAGGTAACTTATGATTCCCTTCCACAGCATCTGGCTAAGCCAAAGGGAGTTTATCTGACCAATGGAAACGTTTCGTAGCCTCTTGAGGAAGTTCCAAAACTCAAAACTAGTAGGGGAAAACGTGCCTCTAATAATAACTGAAGTCCTGAGCTTGAGGCAAATTCTAAGCATTTTGTGTGTTACAGTCTTGTTTGTCTTCACATGAGAAATATTAATATGTCGGCCACTTTTCAGATGACACTGAGGCGAGGAGCAATCTGGTGACTTCTCGAGTCCTTTCCCAATAGACGCGGAGCCAGGAGCCGAATGCATACACTCCAGCCCCCAACGGCACATTCGCCTCACCGTGCTGCCTACCCGGTCTGAGCAAACTCTATTAAGAGTGATAACACAAGAAGTTTTAGTTTTGAGATCTTCTTAAGCAAAAAAAAAAAAAATGTGCAGGCCTTTGCATTCTGTATTAAATGCCCCTTTCCACATCTGCCTACAGACTTTCCCAAGAATATCGTTACATACACCCAACTAACTTTTTTTCACTGGAGGAAACGGTCCTGTCTGTCGATTACTGCTGCTGCCCATTCTCTTGTTTTCCAGGAAAAGAGAAAAACCCTTTACCCTGGAGTTCTTCTGTATCTGCTATTGTAAGGGACAGTGTGGATGCCGAGACAAGTCTCGCTGTGCCCCCAGAATGTCAACACATTGGTCACAAAATGAATTTATCAGTGAAAGGCAGCCAAGGGATTTAGTTTATCTAAATGTGCTACAAAGGAAAAATAGTTTACCGTTGTTTTTACAGATTGAGGTAAATCTGACATATCACTGACATATGCTGTGGATTTAATTTAATACCACAATACAGATGTGGGCTCTGATAAGTTTCTTGTGAAATCTAGGCTAAGATGAGTAGAGCAGTTTCAATATTTATAGGGTTGGAAATGTTGAGGATGCAAAGGAAGCATTTTAATTAAAACAACATTTGCCTGAGTAAAAATGGAGGGGACCTCCCAAAGCCTTACTACTGGTTTCCTGTACTCACTGGGGTTTGAACACGTTCATGCAGTTTTGGCTTAGTTTGGGTATCCCACAGTTTGCCTTTTGCTTTGAAGATAATATAAAATCACTTGGTCATTTATTTTTATTTTTTTACCTTTTCCCAACTTAGCACAGATGACGCTTTACAACTTGCCTTTGTAATTGTGTGTTTTAGGTATCCTGGAGATAACATCAGTGGAGATTGGGGTCGTTGCCGTCAAAGCCATTAACAGCAACTATTACTTAGCCATGAACAAGAAGGGGAAACTGTATGGCTCAGTAAGTAGTCTGGTGTTGTTTTCAAAACACACTGCCCTGTTGGTACCAGAGATTTGTCTGGTTCCCTAGAGGAGATATTGGATGGCTTTGTGGTCATCCAATCATTACCAATAGTATTCACAGCATCTCAAGGTCTGGCACAGCAGCTTCAGCTCTACAGTCTCCTGAACCGCGCAGACACTTGTGGGGACCGGAGATGACAACCGGGAGAAGACTCACTTAAAACAAAGAACTTAGATGAACGAAACCTCGTGTATTATGAGTATCTGCCATAGCTGAAAAGAAAACTAGGGTGCAGACGTTGTCTATCCTGTTTTAATCATAAATGGGGAAACAGATCATGAGATTCATAGTTTTTCAGGCTATTCAGTGAGCCCTAGAATTGCACTTATCTATGCCTGAACATGATAGACATTATGTAAAGACAAAGCACTATCTTCACAGCAGGGTCTGCTATCTAAAAAAAAATGTGTGTGTAACAATAGAGGGTCCGCGTGGGGCCTTGAGTAGATTGATATGTATTCTCCACAAGTGTTAAGTACTTTGATTATGACCTCTTCAAACTCAAGTCCAATTCATTTAGAACAAATCTATTTGATTAAATCTCACACAAAATAATAGTTATTTAGAATTAAAACAACAATCACAATTAAAAAGAGATTTATATACAGCATAACAATTATGCTATTTAGATTTCTTTTTTTTTTTTTTTAGGAAGAAATGGTTAGTTAAACACATGGCTGTCTGCTACATGTCAAATATGGCCTACCTCCCAAAGATGCATAAGAAAAAGTATAGAGTCACACGTGGTGGTGTACTACTGTGATCACAGCACTTGAAAGGCTGAGGTAGGAGATTAACAAATCCTAAACTAACGTGGAGTACATAGGAGAAGTTGTTTCTAAAAAGAGCAAAACCAACTCCTTAATTCACATGTTTGCACACACACACACACACACACACACACACACACACACACATACAGAGAACCTTGACTTCAAGCATTTTATAGTATATAGGGGGAAATGTCAACAAATATAAAATAGTTACAGAACAATTCATATTATTATTGTAAGAGAAGATGATTGATAGTATAGTAGCTTTGTGACACATCAGGACTCTGCTTCAATCACTTACTTGCCACTTGAAGGATTATCCAAGCAGGGCAATTAGCGATTATGGATATGTTTTATAGTTTGGATCCCAGACCTTTACAAAAGTCATACTAAATAAACTTATTTTTCTAAGTTCCATTATTAAGGAATATAAGCTATCTTTTTTAATTAAAATGTAATTGTATTGTTGGAGGATATATAGTAATATAAACGGACAGAAACAAAACATATGAAACAGGTACTTTAAATAAACTTATTTTTCTAGCCAGATATTGTGCATTTTCACATTTTCCATAGTATCAAAAATTTAACTTGAAATATGCAAATTTACTTTTTTGATTAGCATGAGGGTAATCAGTAGTTCTTAAACCAGAGTAAGCCTCAAAATCAATATGAAATTTTTTAAAACAACATAATGATGGAACCCAGGCAGGCCCAGACTGTCTGATTCAGTCTAAGGTAATGTCTAAGAATGTATACATTTAATGAGGTATCAAGTGCTGTCTGTGCTGCCGGTTGTGAGTTGAGAACCATCAATCCAGAAATGGCTTACATTTGTCTTTTATTCATATCAGGTCTACTATTAAATGACAAGCCAATCATATCAGAATAAATACTTAAAAGTATGAAGGCCACAGGAATTTTAATTCAATTTCTTCATTGCCTATTATTACACTGCGGAGCCTAAAAAAAGTGATAGAACAGCTTTAAGAACAGTTCCATTTAAGGTTTTAAATGCTTACCGCTTTTGAGAAAATAGTGTTTTGCTTTTGTTTTTATTAAACATGTTTGAAGATCTTCCCAGATGGCCCAGCAAGTATACGTGCTTGCTCCAAATCTAACAGCCTGAGTTTAATCTCCAGAACCCAAATGGTAGGACAAGGATGACACTCACAAGTTGTCCTCTGTTTTCCACGTGCATACCCAAACACACACACACACACACACACACACACACACACACACACACACACA
>OU015758.1:1290505-1305505 GCA_907169655.1 Acomys percivali | reverse complement strand
TCTTCCATTGCTGGCATTGTATGCAAAGTGAGCCACTTGTGTAAAAATGGCAGCTATAAACAAGACAGTGGTGTGTAGATCATATTATGGTCTGTATCATATGGAATCAAGTACCGTCACCACATGAATCAATTAACTGTTCTTTCTTTGCAGAAAGAATTTAACAATGACTGTAAGCTCAAAGAGAGGATAGAGGAAAATGGATACAACACCTACGCATCCTTTAACTGGCAGCACAACGGCAGGCAAATGTACGTGGCATTGAACGGGAAAGGAGCTCCCAGGAGAGGACAAAAAACACGAAGGAAAAACACCTCCGCTCACTTCCTCCCCATGATGGTCAACTCATAGAAGAAGGCACCGCGGATGGAAGCAGTGCAACCAAAGACTCCTTGGCCAGGAACTGTTAGTATCCTCACTGAAGACTGTCGTGCAAGAGGCAAAGACGTATCACAGAGTTCAGCTTGTTTAAAGAAAGGAAGGCTTTGGATTTTTTTTTTTTTTTTACTCACTGCTGACATACGAAGTTCTTTTCACTAGCTCTGTGTCATGCCTTATAACCAAGATGGAGGCAAATCAAATGGGATGAAAGTTATCCTCAAGTGAACAACATTGTGGCTGGTTTTTTTTTTTTTTTTTTTTTTTTGAGTTTTTGCTTTTTGAACTTCTGAGATAGGACTTAAGGGACATGGACCACTCTGTTGAATGATCTTTGAGAAAGTTATTTATGGAATATGAACACATATCAAAGACTTTCGTTGCTCATTCAAGCCTGACGATTCAATGGGCAGTAAGACACGCAAGCATTTACTGGAAAGCACTTGGGTCGTATCATATGCACAACCAAAGGAGCTTTGGGTGTGGCACCGTGGAAGAATTGGATCAGATTTACAAACATAAACATATTAGTGTGAAACTGTTCTAACAATACAAATAGTATGGTCATGCTTGTGCATCCTGCCTCCATCCCTTTCTATTTCTTTCTAAGTTATTTATTTAATAGGATGTTAAATATCTTTTGGGGTTTTAAAGAGTATCCTCAGTGCTGCCCTCTGATTTACCTTCTCTCTGTCTCTCTCTCTGTCTCTCTCTCTGTCTCTCTCTGTCTCTCTCTGTCTCTCTCTGTCTCTCTCTCTCTCTCTCTCTCTCTCTCTCTCTCTCTCTCTCTCTCTCGCACCATATGCATGTTCATGACAAAGTGTTTTACAAACTTGGCAAACACTTTAGAAATAGGAGGTGAGATCAAGGAAGGAGAATGGGTGCCCCAATGTGGTCTCAGTTGACCTAATTTACACTTCTGCAAAAAGAACCATCAGTGACGGCTACGGCAAGGGTCTGCTATAGCTTAAGGAATGGATATCTGTTATCATTTGCCAACACATATCAGTCCTGAGGCTTCCTTACCTAAAATATAGAAAGCCAAATTCTCTTTCGTTGCCTTATTGCATCACCAAGAATATACCAAAATAAAAAAAAAATGAATTGTTAGATTTTTTTTTAAAAGTAACCTTGTCTTTTACTGATGATGGCTGGCCACGGGTCACAATGGCAAATGAAAGAAAGGCTATCTGAATATACCAGATCCCTTTGTAAGTCCCACAGAATGCTTCTCTCCCAAAAGAAACCACAAAGGAATTTGGTATGAAGTACAAGTCTCCCAGGGCCATAAACTGAGCAAATATATCCTGGGATATGTGTAACGATATACTGAAACCTGTTCAAACTGTATGATCTAGTCTTTACAAAACCAAATAAAGCTTGTCTTCTGTAAATTTAAAGTGTTCTAGAAGGTTCCATAATATAACCACATCGAAATTCATTTTCTTAGAGCAGGTATAGAAAGCAGCAAATAAGTGTACCACTCACCCACACTTTGTATTTCACTAAATAAACACATAAGCCTTATTTGCAGTGTCTGTAGTGATTTTTTAAAAATGTAGAAAACATTATTTGTTCTAAATATTTTTTAAAGGACAACTCTAAGACTATATTGATGCTGCAGTCTTATCTTTTTTCTTGTTTGGAAAAAGTCTGTTTATTTTTATTGTTTGGATACAGTATTTTGGTACAAGCAAAAAAACTTACCAAATACGTTTTTGGTTTTTGTTTTCACTAAAATTTAACCTCTAACAAGGCTGGCGATTTTAATCCTCTTCTAACTTCTTCGTGCTGACGCCTGGCCAGCGCAAATCAGTTCTTTAAAGTGTTGTTATTAAAGGTTAATCAGTTATTTAAAAATCAGCTTTTGAGAATGTTCCCACAGTATAATCCTACAAATGTCATAAATGGTAATTTCTTTGAAAAGCTGTTATTTCGAGAGAAATGCAGAGGCACAGTGCTCTGGGTTATAAGTATAGCTGCATTTCGTGGTATTCTTTCAACTTGTTTTGTTACAAATGGGGTTTTTTAAATGTATACTTTTTTGTGGTTGGATTCTGTATGTTAGAGTTTAATTGGTAACTGACTCTGAGAGCTCTAATGTAATGCATCTCTAGAAAAACTAGGTATCTTTTTTGTTTTATTTTAAAATAATAATTATACCTGACACATGAACATGGACCACCCACAACCAAAATTAAATGTTTGAGGAGGCAAACTATAGTATTCAGTGACCAGAGGAACAGCAAATAGGTCGGACATTGGATTCTTATTTCACGTTGCCATTTAGATTACGAAAGAGGCTACATGTAAACAGTCATCGTTATAGTGCTCAAGACATTAAACAGCTTCTGGCAAAATGTATGGAAGCTTGCAGAGTCCAAAAATAGAAAACATCTTTCTTTCTCCTTCCCCCAGCCTACATTTTCCCCTGAATACATCCTAACAAAGATAAATACAGAAACAGTTCGGTGTGGAATTAGGAGATTCTTCTGCATTTAAAAATTGCATTTTTGTTTGATATTGGTAGAGAATTCTGGTCCCTTTTACAACTACTGAAAGAAAAGAAGTTCAGTCCTATATGTTTTGCTTTTAAAGAAAAGCTCATCAAGATTTTGGGAGCTCTGACTCCGTGGGAAGTGTGGGCACCGGTCCACCATGCGAAGGTGCGCCAGCCACAGTTATAGGGCATATGAGTACTGATACAAGACTCCTTAAAGATACAGAACCACTCCCTCCTCCTCTCCCCCTGAAAAGGCTGAACAGTGTATATTATGTTACATTTAAATAAAGGCAATAAAAATGCTGGGAAAAGAAAATAAAAATACTGTCTTTGTTTTTTTTTTTTTTTTTTTTGCTTTATTAGCCCAGAACTCTACCTGGTGAGGAGAGACGCTCCAGGGTTGTGTGCATGGCAGGATGTGGTTAAATGCCCCACAGCCCCAAACAACAACAACAGAAAAAAATTACTCAAACATTTGTAAGGTTTCTTTAATGTTTTACATGTGTGAGTCGGCTATCCTTAACACTAATAACAACCAAATGCTTTCAGTTTTCCTAACTATTCAGGTCCACCTAGTTTACACAGCGGATAAAGAAGAGTGAATTAAAAACAAGGATGGCTTGTGCCAGAAGGAAAGGCTTTTGGAGGGAAGCCAAGAGCTGCGAAAAACATGACTTCCAGGGCATGGAATAGACCAGTGAACTTGATTTCAAAAATAGGAAGGGAAAAAAAAAAAAATCTACAATAATGCAAGTTGATTCCAGGGCCCAAACAAGTTTGTGGACGTAAGTGTGGTGGATCGGTGTTCTAGGACACATTTTTAATAATTAGAATGCTGTTAATTCTTGTTTTGATTACTCAATAAAGTAAACTTAACGTTTTCATAGCTATCCATATGTTTGTTTAAAATATATATATGTATGTGTATATATATGTGTGCGTGTGTGTACATATATATGTATACGTGTATACATATGCATGTCTGTATAAATAATTTAAAATATTTAAGAGATGATGATTTTCACTTTAGAACAGCACATATGGATGCAAACAAATGCTGAGATGAGAGCTCTGTCTACCTTGACAGACGAAACCTTTGCTATTTAAAGTAAGCTAAAAAACAAAAACGATTTACCTTGGAGGGATGATGGGGGGCAGGGAGGGGCAGTCTGCATTCTTCCAGAACTGGAAAGCAAAGCACTTAGCACTTGCTCCATTCCTTTCTTTTCTCTCAGTTGGGACTGACTGTAGACGGGGAAGGGGCTGCTTGCTCCACGTCGGTTCTTTCCAACTACGAAGCCTCAGATTTTCGCTTTTCTCGAGATGAAAATATAGAAGCATTCTAGACACAACTCTTCTGCTCTGCTTTGAATGATTTTCCAGTCAGCTTCCGGCGGGGGGGGCAGTCTACTGGCAAGTGATCTAGGCACCATGGAGGGCCACTCTTCAGTCATGTGACCACAGAAAGGCAACGTACAGTTTTTGGAAGTTCACACACAAGCGCGAAGAACCAGCCACTAAAAGGAAGAGAAGGAGAGGAAAAGAGAGAGTGAAAAAAACTAATAAAAAACATAAGGCAGTGGTTAGGTAGGTACAAAAACTGGATAACTGCTAGTTACATGTGCTTTAAACAATTCACTTTATTCTTATATAATTTTTAATGAACTCCAATTATCTGTCATTTATTTTTCCAAATGAGAAAGATATAAAGGTCTTTCTCTTTTGTGCAGTTTTTAAGTGGAAATAATATATTGGTTTTATTTTAAACCAAGAATGGGGCCCTGAATATAGCTAGGCTTTCTATAGTTTTGCACACCTTACAGAAAGGTCAGTTGAACCAATTACAAATTTGCAGTGAAAAGAAGCTGGCCCTTCTAGTAAGTATCAACTTGTATCATGATGATGCTGCAAATACTTCTTTAAACTCCTCCCATGAAACGTGCTTATGTTTTTTGAATAATCAACATGCAAAGAATTGAAAGCCCAGCATCATTTATTGTTTTAATTGTAGAATAAAATTGAAAAAAGAAAAAAAAAAAAAAAACCAACCCTTGTGTTACGCCTTTTAATGTATCTTGTATGTATTTAGCAGGAGAGAAAAGAAAATCTTACAACCTGCGTTCACCTTTTATTTTGTAGGTTAGAGAAAGACACTCGAATATTCCTTTGTAAGCAAGCAATCTCCTGAAGCACATTTAAAAACACCGTGCATTAGTTAAAGTGGAATAATCAGCATCAAGCTGACAGGATCAGAGCAGCTGGTCATATGTCTAAGTGGAGAATCATGAACATTTGCATGAGTCTTCATCATGACAGCAGCTAAGGGCAACAATCCCAAACTCTGACAAAAGCCATATGCCAACCATACATGCATGTGACATGCATTATCTTACACATTTTTATCACCCTCCACAAAAGGACCTATATTCATTTTTCACGTGGGCAACTGCATCCTCTAGAGATGAGCACAGCAAACGAAGAATCAAAACATGCCATGTTCCTCATTACAACTCTAAATGGAACATATGCCTTTGTACAACATAGGCAGTGACCCCAGCTACGGAACAACCAACTGCAGTGTGGCCTTAGCCCTCCTAAAGTTTGGTTTTAATTACCTTATACACATCTTAAATGCCTAAATCATCTTACAATTTTCTAAATTATTTAGTTATCATTTCTGTGGTCAATTTAAGCTGCTGACAATGCAAATACCCTCAAAGAAGTCTTTCAAGGAAAAGTAAATTAAAACCAGTTTTCCATGAGGTATTATACATTTTGAAAGGACTGTTTTTTTTATGGTTATGGGAAGCATTAGGGTTAGGGGTCAATTATTAATTCAATTCAACATTAAAATATTTTAACATATGGTATTTAAACCAGAATCCTTAACAGACTTTTTTTTTTCTGTGACATAAATCAATATGTTGAGACATCAATGCTATTTAGTCCAATACCTATACAATTTGTATGAGAAACATATTTGTTATTTTGGAGTTTTCCAATGGGATGGTATAGGTATGAGTAAAGATGCTCCATTGTGGACTTTTCCTGTTAACTTGTGTTCTGGATGTAAAATGCATTTTACATATCAAGTTTATGCTCACGTAGATATCAAATGGTACTAAGCTGTAGTTTTAAGCTGATGCCTGCAGTCATTCTGCCTCACCTCACTAGGAAAGGTCTGTATTCCACCTCCTCATCCCTAGAAAATAGTCCAGCCAGCCCATTTCCACAGGAAAAGTGCATTTACCTTTCTGCTTCTCCTCTGTTTTAATGCAAGGTGATATTAAATAGCTTTCTGCTATGTGTTTCCTTATTGGACTCACAGGAAATGATGGGTTATATTGGAACGAATAATCTACACCACTTCCTTCCAGTGACTGAATAACTATATTGCTGTTAGCAAAGACTGTTGGTGTCAATTAGCACAAGGAACCTGAATTATTATTCTATTTTTATTATTATTAAGTTACCTTATTAAAGTAATGATTTTCAATAATTTACATAATTCAATTCTAATTCAGTACTAATGGAGAAACAAAGTAAATTTTAAGCACAGATACTAGTGTTGGTTGAATTCGTAATCCACAGTCCCAGGAATGTATTTCAAATATTAGAAACAAGTTCATGATGAATTGGAGAAATTTTGACATAGACTTAAAACACATTAACAATACCTGAGTCTCTTCTGGCTGTTGTAACAAAACACCACAACCTGAGTGGATTTCTATAGACAAATGAACTGAATATATCTTCTAATAATCATCCTTACACAAAAATATTTGAAAGCACCCATTTTTAAAAAAAGCCGTGACTATAAAACAATTGAGTTGCCTACTACAATTTATATACTCTAGCGAATGTTTACCATTTTGAAGACACATCAGAAGATTGTGTTTACGTTAATAGACTACATCATAGGAGTTGGATGCTGCAGGGTAACTGCCTGGGGAGATGTAAAGAGACATCCATTCACCCCACGTAGGGAACTAATAACAAACCGAAGAAACCATTTTATCCAGTATATCTTAATGAACCACCTAGGGTTTTTTTAGAGTTGTTTATAAAAGATCTGATGTCTCAATGCCTGCGAGGTCATCAAAAACCCACCTCGGCATGAAAGCTGAACCCCAGAGAGCCCTGTCCGACCTGAAGGCAGTTCCACCAGAAAGTCTACCATCTCTTATCAACCATTCACTGCTTAGGCACTGGCCTTCTAACTCATGTAAATTTCAGGTACTTCTTGAACTCTGTACATATCAATTTCCTTCGTCCCATGAACCCCACTACTTCCTCACAGAAGGAATGTTTCAGCTTAAAGGAAGCATGTTTTCAAATTTTCCATCCTCAGAAATGATTTAACATCTTATGTACAACTATTTGAACTAAGGATAGGCACCTTGGCTTTAAATATTATAATTTCTTATCATTTAAATCTTATAACTTCTTCCTTTTTTAGATTTATGTATTAATAATAATGCTTCCTTTTCTAAAGTTTTTGTGAGTCTGTCCAGAGACAATGTGTAAAAACAAATACTTGTGTTTGTATCCTCCAAACACAGGGATCTTTTGTAATTTACTAATTTACTCTTAATAATTTTTTAATTACCTGAGAACGTTATATAATGTATTTAACCATATTCACGCTTTCTCCAAATTTTTCTCATAAAAAACATCCTTCTAGCCAGGAGTGGTGACACACACCTGTAATCCCAGCACTGGGGGGAGTGGGGAGGGCAGAGGGGGGCAAAAGGCAGGTGGATCTCTGTGAGTTTCAGGCCAGCCTGGTCTACCAAGCAAATCCAGGACAGCCAGGGCTAAAGAGAGAAACCCTGTCTCAAACAACAACAGCAACAACAAACCAAACAAACAAAAGTCCCCTCTACACCCTCTCAGCCCATCCTATCAAACTTTGAGATTTCTCCTTTTTTGCCTTTTCCTCGATGAGCCTGTATGGACTTGCCCAGTTGATCATGGCAGTGGGGCCCACTTTGGTGTGCGGTCAGCCTTCCAAGAATCATTCACTAAAGAAAACTGGCTCTCCCTCCCTGAGCAGACATTAAATGATGATGGCTCCTCACGCAGTGGTGGGTTTCAGGCCCAGCCTACTCCATCAATGCCGGGATATTGTCTGACTGGATCTTGAGCAGGTCATGTGGGTGTTATCACAATCAATATGAGTTCATACATGTAAATGCCCTGTGCCTGGAAAACATGGTTCCCTTGTTATTACCAACCACTTTTGGCTCTTACCATCTTTCTTCCCTCTTCTTTGAAGATTCCCGAGCCGCCCTATGTAGGAAGGAGAGTAATATGGATGTCCCATTTAGGACTGAGAACTCCACAGCCTTTAATTCTATACATATTAGCCAGCTGGGAGTCTCTGAATTTGTTGTCATCTGCTGTAAAAAAAAAAAAAATGCTTCTCTGATGAGAGTTGAAAGGTGTTATGATCTATGGGTATAGCAATAGTTCATTAGAAGTTTCTTTTTTTGTTTTTAACACGATGTCTGTTTAGCAGAATAATAAAAGACAGGCTGTCACCGCTATTCAAGGCTATCTTTAGGAAGTATACCGCAAAGCCCTATTGAGGGGTGTGTCACATACTTGAGGCATAAAACGTGGAGAAATCAAGCTGGCACTCACCTCGAAGCTTCGTCCGTACCACCTAGCATCCATGATGCTGGAAGATGCTACGTACACTGCTGGAGGAGAAATAAAATTCTTAGTCTCACTTGGCTGTGAAGCTTGCAACAATTGGCCTTGGCAAATAGGCTGCAATCACGGCAAAACGTTATGGGTGCAACCAACCACTTTCTGATTGTATCTGAGGCCCACTTCCCGAGATGGGGCTCATACTGACACTGTTAAAGGGACCAAGATCTTGTGGCTAGATAGGTCATGGGCCTTAAGGGATGGGCCAATATTCCTGTGCTCTCTGAGCTCTCATTGGCCCAAATGCCAGCAAGATATTTTACAGAGGAAAGAAGGAGAAAAAATTTTGAGTTTGGGGCCATCCCGAAAAATTTTTCTTTCATGTTACTGAAAATGTAGTGGCAGCATAAGTGTGAGCACCACGCCATAGTTTTTAAATTAAAACTTGGTATTTCTCAGGTTTCTGTTTTAGTTCACCATCCTCTTTGATGAACAAATGCGGAAACCCTGTTTAGTGTTACAGGATGCACAAATTAAGTGTAGTATATTGACTGAAAACCTCAGAGCAAGATTAAGATGAACTCTTTTTTCAAAGTACCCTTTTTTCCAAAGGTGTGTATGTGTGTGTGTGTGTGTGTGTGTGTGTGTGTGTGTGTGTGTGTGTGTGTTTTCTCTGTTGATTATGTTAGCCGGGGAATGAGTTTTCAACCTTTATACTTTAAAAATATTATTCTGGATTGCCTTGTTCATTATAGTGTTTGAATAATAGTAATGTCCCCAAAATTATGATAGCCAACATACAAAAAAGTTGAAGTTTGTTTTCTTTCCCTGAATTCACTGTTTTGGAGTGAAGACGCTCTCCAGACTCCAAAATATCATTCTGCTCCATATATGCATATCCCACAAGAGAAAAATCCTAGTGCTCTGTTTTTTATAGCCCTGCCTTCCAATGTATAGAAATTCAATTTTAAAAGCAATCAAGGTATTTCATTTTAATGATGTTCCTCTTTGTTAGCACTGGTTTGCAAGGAATGTTATGTACTTTTGAATAAGAGAAACAAATATTCTGTTCTGGCTATTTCTAGCAGTACACTTGGCAATGGCACTCCACTTAACATAAACTTAAATAACCATAAAGATAGTAATAACGACTAATACTGGGATCAGTTCTACAATTAAATAATATATATTTGTTAAGAGTTTTCTATAATGGTGCCCAACAGTGGTTATTCAATACATGTTATATGTTTGGTTCTAAACAAGGTTTCCCAGTGACTAGACCACCTTACTTGATGGAAGACCATTTATGGAACTTTTCTTGATGTGGTAAAATGATGAATCCTTCCTTAAATCTGTCCTTAAGAGAGGACAGAAGAAATATGGGGTGTTCTACCAAAACCACGTGTTCTGCCAGAATGCTGATCATCTGTCCAAATCTGCTGAAGACACCTTGTAAATTCACTCACTCTGGCAGCCACATCCAGTGAAGGCTCCCTGTCAAGTGTGCAAAACTGAGAATAACTCAGCAGGGTCATCACCTTTGGGATCAGCCGAAAGAATGACTGACACTTGATATCATATCGCTCTTCCCTGCTTCTCGGCATTGCTTCCTTTACCTAGTCACACCCGTTCTTAAGGACACGCCCCCACAAAACTCTTTCTATTACTACTGGTTTCCTGTGGAAACAGCCCTGAGATATCCTATAAGAAAAGTCTATTTGTTTTGGGTGGATTGGGGTCCAGGGGGTTCTGCTCAAACTATTGCACTAACTAAGGACAATACACTAGTAAACATCAAACCTCTACTCTGATCTATCCAATGGACAGGACATTCTCCACAGAGTGGGGACTGACTTTGACATGAGCTCTGGTGCTCCATATTTGACCACCTCCCCTTGGTGGGGAGGCCTGGTGGCACTGAAAGAAAGAATAAGCAGGCTACCAAGATGAGACTTGATAGCCTATGACCATATAGTGGGGGAGGAGGTCCCCCTCAGTCATAGACTTAGGGGAGGGGAATAGGGTGAAAGTGAGAGGGAGAGAGGAATGGGAGGATACAAGTGATGGGATAACAACTTAGTTGTAATCTGAATAAATTAATAAAATTAAAATAAAACAATTTTTAAAGAATTTTAAAAAAAAGAAAAGTTTATGTGTTTCTAAGGTGGAAAATGAGTTTGTCTCATGCTGTTACAAGAACATAACTAAAGCCAGGTAACTTAAAAAGAAAATAAAATAACTTGTGTCGTCTGGGAGAGTAGGAAGGTCAAGGTCAAGGTCACGTCCCAAGTAAGAGCCTTCTTATTTTGTCATTCCATGATGGAAGGCAGAAGAGAGAATATCAGATGGCAAGAACTTTGACTCACAACCTCAAGACTGATTATAATGTTAAATAAGTATTTCATGAAGGTATATCCTTTATGACATAATATTGTCCATTAAGCCTACTCTTATGGCACTGTTGCAATGGAGATTAAGTTTCTGACATGTGAATTTTGGATGAACAATTTCAAACTATACCACGGTCTATTAGAGAAAACTGTAGCAAAGAGCCAATTACATTACATCTGAATGATATTCTCTGTTTTCACTTAAATAGCCTATGAGTTTAATAAATGTATTAGAGATACTCTACAATGTCTTGGAGCCAATTGATAATGGAGGGCAGTTTTTAGGATTAAATTGGAAGTAAGTAGCAACGTACAAATAAAGAGTAAAAGTGTTTGTCAGTCCAGCTTCAGAAATGAATTAAGGGGGATATATGGATGTTTAAGCTTATGTGCTAATGGTAGGAAAAGGAAAAATAGGGGTCCTCCAGTTCCTTTCTTATTTATTTATTTATTTACTTGTTTATTTATGTCAGAGAGGATCTGTCATAAGCACAGTTGAGTTGCAGAAACCTCAAGTTTCCAAATGTATGCTTGGACATTCCGAAAACCACATTTCTAACATAGCCTTACAAAACACGTACGTGCTTTTAAAAAAAGGAAAAACGAGAGGTGAGAAAGATACATGAGCTTCAGGACAAGAGAAACAAAGCAGAAAGACTAACATTGCCCAAACTGAGAAAAATCTTCCTTTTATCCCCGAAAATAGTTGCTGAGACTTGCTCATTTACTCACATTTTTGTAAAGAAAGTCAGTGATAACAAGCTCCCATTATTGTTTTCCAATGTGCTGTGTTGAAATGTCTTACCGAGAACCCCAAACATCATTATGGAAGACAATCCCCTATTATTAAGCTGGGAATGGAACTTAGTCTTAGGTTTCCAACTCCAAGTCCCAAGTGGGAACTAAATGTCACAGAACAAAATGTCATGCAATGAGATCGGATACTAAAGTATGTGACGTTAACCAGATGTCTCCCTAACCATCACTACACAGCAAAACCCAGTCAAACAAATGAACTGCCACACATCGCTCGACTCAAATGACACTCCATGTTGTAATTTTTGTATGTTAACGTTTGCCAGTTTCTGTTCTAATGAACACAGCCTGGATGCCTCTGGAAGAAACCAAGAATAAATTGTTAAATACCATTGCTTCTTTGAAATACAATAGTTGTTTTTTTTTTTTTTCTTTTTGCAGTTTGGTGATTGAACCCAAAACTTTGGGCAAGCTAGATGAATGTTCTCCCACTAAAATATAGCTAGACTCCCCTAAATGCATAGGAAATAAACTTCAATAAAAGGGCTCACTGAGGTGACCCCTGTCAACCAACAAGGAACCCAACCTCTTCGTGAAAACATGAGCTGGAAGGGACGAAGGCTGCGTGGGCTACTTACATCGCAACTCCGTCCTACTTGTTTTCACATTATCACTTAGAAATGGAAACCAAGGAGGAGAAGTAAGAAATATGAAGGAGGTTCAGCGGAAAGACAGAACCAAAGCCAAAGCAGAATAAAGAGCTTGAGTACTAACTGTCCTCAGAAATGTGGATACTATGCTTTGCTATACATGTTTGTTTGCTTGTTTGATAATTTAGTCTTAGTTTGGAGAACTGCATACATCAACACTGCCCTTCCCAACAGTTTCTCCCCAATCAAATTCTTTTGTCCCCCCTCCCAAATTCATGATCTCTCTTTAAATTATTATTATTATTATTATTATTATTATTATTATAACACATATATCAATGTGTATATATACATGCATATATTGTCACATCGATATATGTGTTATAATAATAATAATAATAATAATAATAATAATAATAATAATAATAATAATAATGTGACAAAATATACATGCATGTATATATAACCTACTGAGTTCATTGAAGACACAGATCTGGATTTTGGTCTATGAATGGATTCATCAGCATCAAAATCACAATGCAAATTTGAGAGAGACAATAATGAAGACAGGCATCCATCTCTCACTTTTAACATCTGCTTTAACAGGATGGTAAGGTCATCATCAGGAATGAAACAACACTTGAGAAGCAGAAATATTCTTCAACCTCAACGCAGATGCCTTAGCTACATTGAGACAGAGGTAGGTATTAGTTTAGCAAGTTAGAGAATATATTCCAGCAACAAAACCTCCCAAATAGAAGGGAGGAATTAAAAATCTTTTTAAATAAAAGAAAAAAATCAGGTTAAAACAAATGTTAGAGACATAATTATGGCACGTACATAACAGTGTGACCCAAGAAAACTAAAAGCCATATATCTAATTTCCATTACAGGTGAAATCTTCCTTTTGGGGGGATTTCTAAAGCTTCTTTGAATTAACAAATGTTTGAAGTAACACCCTTCAGTGTTTTTAATTGTAAAATGTGTCTGGGTTTTTCTTCCCCGATCACACTAATTCTGAGTGCTCAAGATAGGACAATATACAACATATAGGTAGGATGGAATAGATACTTTTCTCATCATGATAAAATAACTGATAGAAGCAACTTATATTGAAGCACATTGTAGGCATAATGCTATTGTGCACTGTGTAAAGGCTGTGCCCCCATAGCCGGTTTCAATCTTTATTCTGAGAATCTCCTGTCTAGATTTAGCTCCCAAATTGTCTAATATATATATATTTGAACATACAAACATACTTTTAAAGTACATCCAAAATAGAACTTTTAATATTTAACATGATTTCTGTTTTTATGTCAATATAAAAACTTCTCATCTTATTGTTGTAAGATATTCTTTAATAATTTCTCCTGAGGGCTTTAATGAATAATGTTCACATTTAGATGTACTCACTTTTACATAGCGCACAGGTTAGGATGGACTGTTGTTCCTTTGAGTATGGATAGCAGACTTCTACATTCAGTCTCTTCCATGTATGAAACGACATGCATATCTCATCTGAAGCCAAACCCTTTGACACTGAATGATGTTTAATGGGCACATTCCTAATAACTGTGCTTGGCCAGCAGGACCTGTCCCAGGAAATGAAGACCAGGTTGGGTTTTTTAAACTATGATCTAGATGCATACAAAGCTATGTTTTGATGCTCTTGTCTCATCCACTAAATCTTCTGTGTGCTTCTACTTATGTGCACACAAGTTTATTAATGAAAGGCTGGAAAAAACAAAAGTTTTACACAAAATTTAATTAGAATAAACCATATAATGTAGAAACTCGTTTATTGCTTACACTGAGAAATTATATTTTCAGCACATGTTCTTGAAAACAAATGCTTTACAGAATATCCCAAAGCCTATAAAGTATCATAAAATAAGAAAAGTTATGACAGATTATGGCATACCTATCAGGCAAGAAAATTTAGAAACTATAATACCAGGTACTATAAAAATTTGATGAAATGAAAAATCGTGTGTCTTGGGCACAAATCCAGATGGCTATTTGTCAATGTATTCCCTAGAGGAATAAAACCAACAGAATAAATATATTTAACAAAGGGTTTTTATTAGATTGGCTTACAAAATTTGGGTCATGTAATTTCACAACGGCTGTCTTACAGTGGAAATGCAGAGAACTTGGTAGCTTTTCAGTCCACGAATCTAGATGCCTCAACATCCATTGCTTACACTCCTATCTCATGATAGAAGATTACAAGGATTCTTGGAGAGAGGGCTTCAGGTCCATAGGAGGACGAAGAATCTGGTTTGCAATGTCAGGGAAGGATGGTAGCAGTGCCAGCAGCAACAATAGGGTAGATATACTTGAAAGCAAGAGTAAGGCAGGCAGATGACAAGCAGTACATATTTCTTTTCAGATTTCCTCATGGCTGAACAGAACATATCAACCCCTTCAGGGAAGAATATAGCTCCTTCATTTAATCCTTGCAAATGCTTTCCCATCCTGCTCATGGGCACACCTCTTTATTAATACCAGATTCTAATCAAGTTGACAGTCCATACTAATAATCACTGCCAACTTCACTTCATCACCAAAATAGGCTACATGAACCCTTTTATATGAGACTTCTATTTTTTAGTAATTTTAACTGAAATAGAGCTAGAGGACTTTATCCCCTTCCTTTCCTCCCCCC
>OU015758.1:1268967-1289817 GCA_907169655.1 Acomys percivali | reverse complement strand
AAGAAGAAGAAGAAGAAGAAGAAGAAGAAGAAGAAGAAGAAGAAGAAATTTTTCACCATAGTAGAATGACTGCGTTCCCTGGTGATCAGGCAGAGTTAGACTTTGCTGAGATTACATTTTAACAGAGGAAAGCCCAGGAAGAACATTGGAAAATGATCACACAGCTGAGAGCAAACAAGGTAAGATCCCAGGCCTACTCCATCCCTTTAGCACAGAGATTCCCACACTCACTTGCTTCTCCACTGCTATCTAGATTTTGCATTGTTACCCAAGGTTCTTCTGTGTTTCCCACCCAGCCAAAATTTCAGAAATCTTGTAACTTAAAACATAAAATATTTTGTTCCCCCAAATCAGGTCTAAATTACTCCAAGAGCAAGCTTTCCCTATAGGATTTTGGCATTTCCTTTCCTGGATCCAATCAGATCCCAAGGCCTAAAGGTGTTCCGAGAGAGAGAAAAAAAAGAAAAAGAAAGAAAGAAAGAAAAAAGAACAGGAAGGAAAAATTAACCAAACTCCCGAAGTTTCCAGAATGATTCGTTTCAAGTTGCATTTGCGTCTTGGTATGGATTAGTCATGAGAAGGGGAAGGGGAGGAATTTAATATTATTCAATTCAACCTAAGCCTCAAGGTTTGAGGTATTTCTCTTTGTTTAACTTTCTTTGGGGGTTTCTTTGTTTAAATCTCTGTTTCTTGCTGACAACTCATTTTTAACAATTTCTCCTCATGTGTATTTAGAGAATTTTAACGGGAGCCAGGACACGTTTAACATAATCAGGATGGTCCTAATTAAGGAGGGGACAGATGGCGATCTTTCCATAATACATGGGAACCTCGTAAGATTTGTTTTAATTGAGCATGAAATATGTAACAGATTTATTGCCACCTAGATAGAATGACAGATTTGAGAGAAAATATACATGGTGGTGTACACACACACAGAGAAATGAAAAACAAAGACCTATGGGAAATGTTTTGCATGCTATTTGTCACGTGGCCCAGGCCAAGAGTCTGAGGAGGAAATAGCGAAAAATTACAAGCATCTTTTGCCTTTTAAAATGCCTGTCCTTTACCTAAGTCAAAGCTGCACAACACGTTTCCATAATTGATTTCACAGGCCTGTTAGAAGAAAATATAGACATTAGAGTCATATATTTCCACATTCAAATCTGGCACAGTCATTTCATAACTAAGTTGAAGTTTATATGATAAAATTCTATGATCATAATTATTATTATTTGTTCTTAGATTGTTCTATAAACATTTGAAACATTATGTATAATGTCCCTATCATAATTTTACACATAAGGAAAATGCCCAATAAATGCAAGGCAAGTTGTAGTGAGAATAAATGTCTAAATGATTATAAAATTTAATTCTACTTCAAAAGAAAAAAAAATGATTTTTCCCCTAAAATTTCCAGCAGAATATACATTGTATAATGTTCAGGTTGGAAGGAGTCTCGGAGATCAACTAGATTGAATGACTCACTTTAGGAAAAATACAACAGATTACCTGATGTAAGCTCAAATATAGTTTGACTCATTAACTATATAGTTTGCTGATGTCTCAAAGGCCCATCAAAAGAGAATGTCTAATTCCATGGACCACTGTTTTCATCATTCTGGTCTTCCAGATCTTGCCTCTGTCCACATATTCCATCCACATGTTGAGAGGGTAGCTGAAAGCTGTGGATTTTTGGAAATTGTTTCATGCCTTAAGATGTGAAGGGAGTTACATGAAGAAATCACAAAGAAGGGATATCCTATCTGGAGAAATTCTGTTGTCTGACAGTCTTAACTTTTGGACCCTTAGTTATCTTTTCACTGATGCCCATTGAAATGAATTTTGTTTTTCTTTACATCAGAGTAAAACACCACTTACTGCCCAGGGTGCTGATTCTTTACTTGACCAAGGCAGCCAAGGGTGGTTAATACATTTACAACACTGACAAAATTTCTTTGCAATGCTTCGTGTTCTTGCTGTGCTTTGACAATCACTAGATCAGTTTCATGGGTTCTCAAAAGGGGGACCTAAAAAAGCACAAAAACAACGTTCTGCATGAAAAAAAAAATTGTTACACATTTTAACAAAACAGGCATTTGCCGAATCCACCCAAAACAAGGCTGTCCTGGTTTCACTCAAACAGGCAAAACTAGCCCTTTCTGATAATCATGAGGAAGCATATGATGAGGTGATCCGCAGCAAGAGAAAAATGGGCTGCACAGACTTCTATGTTGGTTGGCTTCATATTATTGTACTGTAGAGTTAACAGGAGCCAGTTAAGTAGACTCCAAGGCTTATATTATCTAACCCCAATTAGCCTAACCTTAATCGGGTGAGCAAGATTATTTTTGCAACTATCCAGAAATGGGGGTGTTAGTTAATAGAAGCAAGAGCAAATGACTAGAAAATAGGAAATGGCACTCATGCTCTTAGTACAAGTCCTGAGCCACCTGCTAGAGTTCATAGCAAGGAAAACACATCTTTGAAAATGATAACCTGTTTCTTCCCAGTGAGATTCTAGAATGGTCTCAAAAGTGAAACTTTTTCAAAGAGGGTGTGTCATTGGATCTTGGGACTCATTGAACAGGCACGGCTAACTGGCCAATGAGCTTTAGGGAATCCACACATCTCTCTTGCCCTAGGACTAGGTTGCAGACGCATGTTGCTGGATCTGGCTTTTTGCTTGGTTGCTGGAGATCCAAACCTGGGTTTCCATGCCTCTGCAAGAACCACTGTGCCCTTCCCCATGCTTACTAGTAACATTTCAAACCATTAATGATCGATGAAAAAAAAATCAAGATAATTACATGATTTTACATTTACAAGTGTCAGATGCCTCTGCCTGTGTGTACATGTGTATGTACATGGTGCATGGTTTTATTAAATCATCACTGCTGAATTTCTGTATTGTTCCCTCATAGAAGTTCTCTACTTTATATTTGGTTCAGTACTTGAAAATATAAATCAAAGCATTTATCTACACTAAAAGCACATTATGAGATTTCTTAAGTGTTTTATAAATTCTGTGTTTTTAGTTGAAATGTGATTTTTTAAAAGATGTTAAAATGCTTATATCCTGAATGCTTTGCTGAGGTTACAAAGCTTAAGATCTATCATTTTGGTCCTTGAAACAGCACAATATAAAGGTAAGCCTAATATACAGCTAAAAATTATGTGGAATGTACAATGGTATGAATAATTTAATAAAAGCTTATATTACAGAAGAGGAACCCATCCTGGAGAAATAACACTGTGACTTGGTTATTACAATATGGATAGGATTTAAGGATTAGTTAAGAGAGGAGAGGAGAAACAAAAAGTAGAAAAAAATCTAAAGGAGAATATGAGAAAAGGAAAGGGAATGTTGTGATAATAAATACCCCATTTTGAGTCAGTGACAGGGCACAGTGATTGAAGGCACTTGAAGCCAACCATAGCAGTCTGAAATTAATTCTGGGAGCTCACATCATGGAAGGAAAGAAACACTGCAACAGAGTGGTGTTCAGACTTCCACACTTATGCCACAGCAAGCACATGTGCACAAACACACACACACACACACACACACACACACACACACACACACATCCAATTAAAAATAGTTCAGTCACATAGAGAAGTGCTTTCTTGTTACTTGGTACAAAAAGCAGAATGCAATGAAAGCAAACATGTTTCTTATGACGTCTCCCCCGCCGATTGGATTTATAAATGCATCCGTGTCAATAGGTTTTGCAAAAGTTATTTCATTTCCATAATTGAATATTTTGATAATGACTCTAATAATTATTTGCTAAACTACTATAAGTGCTCTAAATTTTGTTTGCTTGGTTTTGATGTTTTTGAATAGTTCTCATATTGCTTATACACTTGAGAATGAACT
Organism: Acomys percivali; assembly: GCA_907169655.1. Taxonomy (NCBI): domain Eukaryota; kingdom Metazoa; phylum Chordata; class Mammalia; order Rodentia; family Muridae; genus Acomys; species Acomys percivali. The sequence continues at coordinate 1,285,934 of OU015758.1, read as the reverse complement.
TGCTGAGATATTTACATTTACTGCTTTACAAAATGATTTGGGTTAATTTTTCATAGTGATGGTAATATTTAGTCTCACACAATGTTTCCATTATAACACCTCCTCAGATTTCTGAACTTAAAACTATGTTTGCAAAATATATGAAGGTGTGAAATATTAATTCATTATTGGTTTAGCTTGAATTATCATGATTTAAGTAAAGGCAAGCATTTAGCATGCTTGTGGGCAATTCTTGTAACAGATCTGCCCTCAATAAATTGTCTCTTAAATAAAGAATTATAAAAAAATCCTATGAATTCTATTGAATTATGAATTGTGCTAAAACCTAATCCTACTGTTCTAGTTTGATATTTATTACTGTTGTAAAAAATACTCATGAAAATGAAATTTAGGAGCCACATGCTGGCCTCCTCCCCATCCCCAGCTCTATGACCTTCCCTCTGGAGGAGGCTTACCAGTCCCCGGATCATCCAGGCCTGCGAGTCTCCAGGAAGAGCCAGGTCAGAATCCACTCAGCCTTCTCCTGTCCACCTTGGACACAGCCAGGAGAGGAACATTCAAGCCAGAAAGTCCCTCCGCAGGAACACCCAGCCAGGAGAAGTGAGAAGTCTGCTATTCGATGTGCTCCACTATCAGGCCCATGCCTCTACCTGTTCCCTGCATCCAAGAAGTTTTGTCACCATCAGGAACATCTAGCCAACACCAGGGGCAACCAGGTAACAAAAGGCCAATATAAGAACACAGTCAACAAAACACGGGGCAACATGGCAGCACCGGAACTCAGCTGTCCTACTACAACAGGCCCTGGACTCCCTCACACAGCTGAAGTGAAGGAAGACAAGCTTAAATCCAACCTTATAAAGATGATAGAGGCCTTAGAAGCGGATATGAATAATTCCTTTAAAGAAATACAGAAAAATTCAATCAAACATGAAGAAAATGAATTGAATCACTAAATAAAATACAGGGAAATATAATTAAACAAGTGAAGAATATGAAATGGAAATAGAAGCAATAAAGAAAACACAAATTGAGGCAATCCTTGAGATGAAAAACCTATAGAAAAAAAAAAAACAACAGACTACAAGAGATAAAAGAGAGAATCTGAGGTGTAGAAGATACGGCTAAGAAATTAATACCTCAGTCAAAGAATATATTAAATCCAAAAAGTTCCTGGCAAAAAAATCATCCAGGATATCTGGGACACAATAAAAAGATCAAATGTAAGAATAATAGGAATAGACGTAGAAGACTCCCAGCTCCAAATCCCAGCTCCAAATATCTTCAACAAAATCACAGAAGAAAATTTCCCCAACTTAAAGCAGGGGATGCCTATGCACATACAAGATGCTTACAGAACACCAAACTGGTTGGACCAAGAAAAGAAAATCCTTCTGCCACATAATAATCAAAGCACTAAATGTACAGAACAAAGACAGAATATTAAAAGCTGCAGGGGGGAAAGGCCAAGTGACATGTAAAGGCAGGTCTATCAGAATTACACCTGATTTCTCCACAGAGACTCTAAAAGCCAGATTTCATACAAACACTAAGAGACCACAGATGTCAGCCTTGACTGCTATGCCCAGCAAAACTTTTAATCACCATACATGGAGAACACAAAAAAAATCAATTTTAAACAATATCTATTCACAAATCCAGCCATTCGGGTGATGGTAGAAGGAAAACTCCAAAACAAGGAGGCATAACACAGGAAATAAGTAAACTGGTATCAGCAAAACCAAAAGAAGGGAAGCACACTCACACCACCCACATATATTATATCACCACCAACATCTGGGAACAGCAGCAGGCAGCATGGATGGGATTCGAACCTGTGAGCTTTGGTTTAAGAGACCATTGCCCTACCACTCGGCTACCGCGCACCAACATCTAAATAACAGGAGGTCATCATCACTGGTCATTAATATCTCTCGATATCAGTGAACTCAGTTCCCCAATAAAAATCCACAGGATAACAGAATGGATGAGAAAGCAGGGCCCATCATTCTGATACGTAAAAGAAACACACCTCAGCAACAAAGATAGACATTATCTCAGCATAAAGGGCTGGAAAAAGGTTTTCCAAGAAGCAAGCTGGAGTAATCATTCTAGCATCTAATAGAATAGAATTTCAACCAAAATTAATCAAAAGGTATGGGAAAGAACACTTCATACCCTTCATACAAGGAAAAAAAATCCAGCAAGATGACATCTCAGTTTTGATGATAGCAAGGGCACCCACATTTGTAAAACAAACAAACAAACTTCTTTCAGTATAGACTCCTTAGCTATAATTGTAAGCTCTTTAAATGCTCTTTTCCTCTTCATACTTCACATTTAAACGTTTCCATCTGGACCATTTGTTGCTATTTTTCAGTGTAGACTTGCATAAGAGTAATAAACAATAACAATTCTATAAACTCAATGTTTTGCTGTCTAGAAATTTTTCCATCAAAGAAATTAGTTAATTACTTTTTAATTCAGTGCCATTTAAATTCCCAGGACAATAGTAAAATACATTAATTTTTTAACCAAAATATTTCATAAGTAGCCTCTACTCTGGTTGCAGATCTAGTCCTTACTCTCCTCGGAAACCATATGAGCTGGAGCTCTACAGTTTGTATTTCTCTCAAAACTCTTATCTTCCAAGTTCCCATAGAGAGGACCATTAATCTGTTTCCAACATTCAGTGGCTTTTCCACTTACACTTCCAAATTCTTCCACAAAATACTCCAAGGACATAAAAAGCACATAGTCATTTTATCACACGAACACCTCACTTCTGGTACCAGTTTATCTTCTAGTTCACGTTTTGTCATTGCAGAAAAAAATACCTTGACAAAACCCAGCTTAGAGAAGAAGAATGCGTTCATTTTAACTTACGGTTCTAAGGTAGAGAACGTGACAGTGGGAGACATGGAAAAGCTGATCGCATTTTCATCAACACACTGATGGCTGAGAGAACATGAAGAGAATATACTTTATAAAACATCAACACCTGCTGCCAAGGTTCCATAATCTCTCCAAATAGCCCTGACTGGAAACTGAATGTTCAAACACATGAGGCCATTTCTCATAAAAATCACCATAGAATACAAAACCTGAAAACCAATTTTACATTATATATACCAAATGATGATGTTAAAAAAAAAAAAAAACATTTAGTAGCAATTGCTTTAGTTGAAACAAAGTACTTTCATGTGTTTGTTAAATCTTATTTTTCTCTTATCAGTTGAACTCAATTTATATAAGTATTTTCTTTCAGTTAGACTAACTATGAAATATTATTGACTTACCTTTAAACCTCTTAAAACTATTCAATAAACAAATTAACATTAAATTCACTGATCATGAAGATGTATGTGTATGATGTTATATGAATATTCACGGTGGCATGCCCATAGAAATCAGATACTTTGTGTTCACTTTAGAAATATTACGAATGTTTTATTAAGTCAAATCTACATCCTAACTTTAATTTATTTCAAGTTTTTTAATGTGCCTTTGTTGTCTGAAAGTCATTAAATATGAATTCTGCTAATAATTTCTCAACACAAATATACTTTCACAGTTTGGAATTGAGGTTTTGTGGACACTATATATAAAAACTTCAATATTGATATTAAACAACCACCATTGCTTCCCTTTCCCTCTTTCCCAAAATCATATTTTATTTGTCACCTAGTTGTCCTTTGAGTAGACAAAATTTAGGCAAGAATACATTTTGAAACTAATATTTTAAACATTATCTTCACATTTCAACATTGTCACAGAGACAAGGACTCCAATGGATAGTTCTCTTACTAAAGATATACTATAATCCTGTCAACAGTGTAGTCATCCAAGCCTTTTGTTTGTTCTTAACACTTTTAACATTAGAAAGTTACATTCTTGCCAATGCAACTTTTATGTTTAAAGGGAAGTCTGTTTTATGCCATGCTATATAATGCTAAATATATGCATTAAGTATCAAAGAGAGTAGGTTTCATTGCACCATTTCAATGCAGGTAGCATAATCAAACAAACAGCAACTTCCAGAAAAGAACTTAAAAATCAAGTCAATACAAATATACAACACCAAATTAAATATTTTTACTAGTCCAAGTATGATCACATCACTCCTTACAAACAAACGAATCTTTCCTTCTAAGGCCAAAGAAATCTTCGTGGAAAATAAGCGTTTTATCTCTCCATAAAACTCAGTAGAAACGCAACTGTTTAATAGGAGGTACAATGAAAAGTTTTGTAAGGCAACCGTGCCCCTACTCCTTGAAAAGAAACCATGTTAATTTTAGTGAAGTAATAGTTTCAATCTAGTTTTGGCATTCTTTAGAAAGAGATATTTGTAACAACTTCTCTCATACAATACATCCTAACCACAGTTTCCCCTTTCTCTATTCCTCCCAGCTCCGGCTCCACATCCCCTCTTCACTAGATCCTTCCCCCCCCCCTTCCCTCCCCCAACAGAGAAGAGCCGCCCTCCAGGAGACAACAGCCAAATACAACAAAACTAAATATAATAAGACAAGGCAGGAGCCCTCAGACCAAAACTGGACAAGGCAATCTAACAGAAAAAAAAAAAGCCTCATGAGTAGACAAAAGAGTCAGAGATACATATGCTCCCACAGTTAGGAGTCCCCCAAAATATCACACTAACAGTCAAAAGACTCTCACAGAGGACGTGGTGTAGAGCGATACAGGCCCCATGCTGGCAGCTTCAGTTTCTGTGAGGCCATATGCTCCCTGCTTCATTGATTCAATGGACCATGTTCTCCTGACAAAATTTTAGAGTTTCTCCTACAGTTGTGGCACACTACTAATTAATAATGGATGCCTAGCCAATTACTGATTACTGATTTGATATTATTTTTGAAAATAAGGAAAACAATTTTAAAGAAAGCATTTTCTTTTATTTTAATCAATTAATTAATAACTGTAAATCCAGACAGCAGTTTTCCCCCTTTCTCTTTTCCTCCCAGTCCTTCCCCCCCACATTGCCCCTTCCCCCATCCATTCCTTCCTGATTAGGGGAGGCCTTTCATGAATATCAACCAGCCTTGGCGTATCAAGGTTCAGTAGGAATAGGCACACCTCCTACTGAGGATAGATGACGCAGCCCAGTAGCGGAAATGGTCCTGAAGGTAGGCAACAGAGTCAAAGACAAACCCTGCTCCCTCTGTTAGGAGTCCGACATGAAGACCAAGTGGCACAGCAGTTACATATGTGCAGTCCCAAACATGCTCTTTGGTTGGTCTCTGTGAGCCCCTCTGGGGCCAGGATGGTTGATTCATTCTGTAGGTTCTCTTGTGGTTACCCTGGCCCCTACAATTCTTCATCCTCCTGATCCCCAGGATTCCCCAAACTCCACCTGGTTGGCTGAGGGTCTCTGCATCTGTTTTCATCAGTTGCCAGGTGAAGTCTCACTGATGATGGTTATACCTGGCTCCTGTCTTCAAATATAGAAGAATATCATTAACAGTGTCAAGGGTGGGCTTTCTACCATGGCATGGGTCTCAAGCTGGACCAGTCACTGGTTGGACATTCCCTCAATTTCTGCTCCATTTATTCCACTGCATATATTGTAGGTAGGACAAGTTGTATGTCAGAGGTATTGGTATTCCAATCCCTTCGTTTGGAAGTTTTGCCTGGTTACAGATGGCCAGTTCAGGTTCCATATCCCCCATTGCTAAGAGTCTTAGCTGGGGTCACCCTTATAGATTTTCTGGGAGTTCCCATTGTCCTAGGTTTCTAGTTCTTCCTGGAGATGTTTCCCATTCCAATTGTCTCTCAGTAGTACTCTCTTCCTCCATCCTCCCCCTACCTGATCCTCCTGTTCAAATCCCCTTCCCCCATCCAGCAATCAAAAAAGATCTTCATTAACCTAATATGCAACAGAGGGCTGATATTCCAAATATATAAAGAACTCTATAACCTACACACCAATAAACCAAAGATCCCAATTAAAAATGGGGTAAAGATTTAAATAGAATTCTCGACAGAGGAATCTCTAATTGTCAAGAAGCTCTTAAAGAAATGTTCAGTATCCTTACCCATTAGGGAAATGCAAATCAAAACAACTCTCAGATCCCATCTTACACCATTAGAATGGTTAGGATAAAAAACTCAAGGGACAGGTTTGTTGGCGAGGATGTGGAGCAAGGGGGAACACTCCTCCATTTCTGGTGGGAACATAAATTCGTACAACTACTTTGGAAATAAATTTGGAGGTTTCTCATAAAATAGGGAAATAGGTTTCTCAGAAAATCTACCTCAAGAACCAGCTATACCACTACTGGCCATATACCCCAAAGAATATTCCACCATATCACAAGGACAGTTGCTCAACTACATTTATATCAGCTTTACTCTTAATAGCCAGAAACTGCAAACAGCGTAGATGTCCCTCAACTTAAGAATAGATAAAGAGAATGTGGCAATTTACACAATAGACTACTATTCAGCTATTAAGAGCAATGACATCATGAAATATGCAGGCAAATGGATGGAACCAAAAAAGATCATCCTTAGTAAGGTAACCGAGCCGCAGAAAGACAAATATGGTATGTACCCACTTATGTATATATGAGGTATAAAGTACAGCATGACCATGCTACAAACAACAGAGCCAAAGAAGCTAAGTAATAAGGAGGGCTTCAGTTTGTGTGTGTGGTGTGCATGAATCTCACTGAGAAGGGGAAATAGAATAGACAATATGGGTAAAGAAAGTATTTTTATCATTTTATTTTAATTATTTTAGTACAAAATACTAGAAAATAAGTTTTGTTATTTCATCATTTTATCTTTGAATATATAAGCCACTATTCATAAATATTACTTATTAGGAAAAACTAATCTTCATGTTAAACTATTTGACTCCTTTTAAATAAATTTTATTCATGAAGTTTCATTATTTTGTCATGTTTTGTTTTCATTTTGTGTTGTATTAAGGAAAATTATGGATTTTATTGTGTTAAGTAACCGAATCACTGTTATAGTTAGCAAATACACTACTGATCATTTGTCATGCTCATGTAGCCTGGTAAGTGCATCTGAAATATCTCAACTCTGAGTCAGCTCATCACATTATTAACCAGGGGTTCTGAGGGTGAGGAATCCAGCTGCAGCTCACTAGCTAGAGGAACAGTAGAGGTCACTTAAGGCTTCTGAATTTCGCCAAACTCAGTCCATTGGCTAGTTATAGTACAGTGGTGTCATTCTTCTCACATTGTGGTATTTGGGGACAAGTATGACCAAAAATTAAGTGAACACACTAATTTTGGTGAGTATAAAAGTGATGTAAGCTTTGGGTACCTGACACTGTGTTTTATTCTTATGATTACTAGTCAATTTCTCCCTTGACAGTGACTCCAACCACTTCTATTGAGACATATGCCTGTCTGACCCAGTGTAACTTCTGCTAACAGTAACATGGTAAGGCTGAAGTCGCAAATTGAAAATTCTACATTTTTATCCAAGACGCTTGTTTTTTGTTTGTTTGTTTGTTTGTTTGTTTAATATTATCAAGGAATAATTGCATGGAAGAAATATATGATAATTTTTGTCTCTGTCTCTCTGTCTCTTTCTCTGTCTGTCCCTGTTGTTACAATAAATTGTATCTGTTCAGCTTATTAATCCAATAACTGACACAAAGAGACTGAATTGTAACTCAAAACTGCAAGCACTCCACCAGGCAGAATCTAAACTGCTACTAATCTAAAAATAAACTACTCTAATCCTCATAACCAACATATATCCCAAGTATATGTCCATCAGATGATCCTCAGGCAGACCATCAACTCTCTTTATGAACTGTTAACCTTCAACTGATCAATGTCAATTCCCAGCTCTACCCCCCCTTCCAGGAAGTCCCACCTTCCACTTCCTGTCCTTCTGCCCAGCTGATTGGCTAAACAGCGCTTTATTGACAGCTGTTACATCCACTCAAGACATTCCTCCACATTCTGTCTTTCTCGTCTTTGTCTCTGTCTTTGTGTGTCTCTGTCTGTCTCTGTCTCTCTGTCTCTCTCTCTGTCTCTGTGTGTTTGTGTGTGTTGTGTGTGTGTGTATGTGTATGTGTGTGTGTTTCTTGAACAAATCAGAAGTCTTTCTTTATTTTGTTAGGTTATTTGGTGTAACTACTTGTATCAATGGAAAAAGAAATTGTGAAGACAAGATTTATACATGAGTGCTACAGAAGTAGGTATCAACCAGACTTCAGATTATCGTAGAAATCCAACTATAATCTAAACTCCACAGAAACTGAGACCTAGTTGGTCCTATTCTGATCTCTCCCCCAGGACGAGGAAAGAGCTTCAAACATTAAAGCAACAAATTCTATTTCAACTGAACATTCATTTACCACAGTCATTCCATGTGTTGTACATATGAGGCCTCATTTGGCATCAGGAGGACTTCCAAGAACAAACAGGACTCAGTCAACATACTTTTTGATTCATTTAGAGCTTCTGAAACTAATGAATTTTTGTTGTTGATGATGATGAATAGACAGTTCTTTCCAACAATACTTCTGGTTCTCAAATCTTCATTTCATTTTAAAATCTGACTCTGTTTCAAGTAACATACAATAGTGGTAATGCTCAACATGTTTGCTCATCACAATCTTCCAATACACCAACATTGGTTCCCCACTTGCTAATCTGAGCTCCATTATAACATATCATCAAGATGGCTCAGAGGTTAAGAGCACTGCCTGCTCTTCCAAAGGTCCTGAGTTCAATTCCCAGCAACCACATGATGGATCACAACTATCTATAATGAGATCTGGTGCTCTCTTCTGGTGTACATGCAGACAAAATATGTCATATGATAGGATGCTGGAAATATAAATATAAGTGACTTATGGTTCACTTCTCAATGACTGGGAAGTTTACTATGCCTGTAGGTTTTTGGCAAAAACTTGGGAAGAACACTATAACAGGGGAAGGCTATGGCAACAAAAAGTCTACTCATATCAGAGAGGAAACAGATGGGAGAAAGAGAGAGAGGGAGAGAGAGAAAGAGACAGAGACAGAGAGACAGATAGAGACAGAGACAGAGAGAGACAGAGACAAGGAGAGACAGAGAGACAGAGATAGAGACAGAGACAGAGAGACAGAGATGGAGACAGACAGAGAGAGAGAGGATGTCAATGGAACAAGGATACTATATTCCCAACCTCCACCCTTCTAATGCTATTGTCCTTTCTCTAACAAAGTAAGGAATGAACCAACCAACCTCTCAATTCATTAGTCTTTGGAGGCCACACTTCATTACACAGATCATATCTGGAACTACTGGAGCCCAAGCTGAGGATCAAGCAATATGGTACTGCTCTCCATATCTTGCCCAGTGGGTGCTATAATTACCAACTTCAAACTTAAGCATGGTTATTTACGGAGGCAGTGTATCTCCCGAGAGCAAGAACTTACACTGTAATGCGCCACAGTTCATGATGTGATTCACTTATATGTACTTCTGTGACTCAGACTTCAACTAGGCTTACTGTGGTACAAGTTACGACCTAGTCTATCAGTCACCAGTTTCCCTCTCCCTCCAACTCCAACTTCTTGGAATCAAAAATGCATAATCTCTTAAACTTCAATATGGATTTTTTTTTTATTTTTCTAATGCCTCAAACATTCCTATAGCCAAGCAAATCTCCAATTTGGAATCATGACCTCTTGTGTTTAACAAATAAAGGATGCCTATTGCACTGTGAAAGAATCTAGGACACAACTCAAGCTAATTCAAATAGTCTTTTCACTGGATATGGAAAACTTCTAGTAGTTTAAATACATTTCTGTTGGGTACATAAGAGTCTTCCCTATGGAGTAACAACATCAAAGAGATGTTTTATTCTTCACATCTACTGGGACAGTTTAAATATCTAAGTTCAGCCCAAAATCCTGTTAATGATTCACATGTATTTCAGTTGGCTTATGTGAACTGAGATCACTGGGTAGCAGGCCTTTAACAAGGAGTTCTGCTAACTAGATCCCAAAATTTAAACTGTGAGTTCAAAACAACCTTGTAAAACCTAATAGATGCCATTTATGTGTGCTGTCCTGCCCCTAATTTTGTAAAATTCTTTTTCCAATGGCATCATTCATATAAAATAAATGTGTTTGTTTTCTTTCTTTTTCTTCTCTTTTCCACATTTGTGGTAACAATTCACTCTTATTTATTAATATTATAAAACTGAAAGTATACTGCTCTGAACAATGGTGTGGCTACTGTGGCTGGAAAAACATACGATTTTGCTTAAAAAGAGTTAGCCACCAGAGCAAATAAACTGGTTTTGAACTACACAAGCTTCCCAAGAAATGTTTCTGGGGTATTTGACCTTGTATTTTTTTTTTTTTAGATAAACAGAATTCCAGGACATGAACCCCAACCATTGTTCACAACCCCTTAGGCATTGCCTATTGATTCCTTTCTCTCCTTGTTTCTGAGCTAAATCTTCTCAAGGGGACAACCCAATAGTTTCATCAAATGTCAAGGCCAGTCTCTTTCACTGCAGCTATACTTTCAAGATATTTTGATAAAAGCAACAGGAAGCTACAGTTCCTTTCTACATACTGAGTATCATTTTATATTTCAATTGTTTCATTAATTTGATTTGTTAATTTTCTCTGAAACCATGATGAAATAAAATCAGGCATGAAGTTCAAAGCCATAAAATAAAACAGTGATAGTCCTACACCAGGTAGAAACTTGTTTTTCACTATATCTCCATCTGATAGCAGAAAAATGGGGTAATCTTTAAGGAAGATTCGAGAAATGAATCTGAGACTGCTAAGTATTTCATCACCTTAGCTTTGAATCTTTTGTTTCCTCTACACTGACTACTACTTAGAAAACATTTTTATGCAATTTCAAAATCATTTCCTTCCTAATTATGTAAATATACAAAATCCTCATCCATTTGATAAAAGCCAATAACATAGTGTTTAGAGGGAAATTTATAAGATAAAAAGCAAGGTGATATCACTGTACAATAATGGTCCTGTAAAATGACCATTTAACAGCAGCCAGATAGCCTTTAGTGTGACTGCTTTTCTACCATAACTGTTGGAATAGAAGTGGCAGATGTTTTCACTTAGCTCATTGTGGTGATTTGAAAATAATTACTTCCTTTTCTGAGAGCCTTGAGGATTTGTGTGTGCCTAGAAACAATTTCAATGTTTAATAGCTCTAACAAAAATAGATGATAGATGGAGGGATGGATAGATAGATAGATAGATAGATAGATAGATAGATAGATAATAGATAGATAAATGATAGACAGATTATATTTAAATAGATTAGATAGGTAGATAATAGATATAGATGATAGATATAGATGACAGAGATACCTTTATCATGAAGGCAGCTTGTGGAAAACATCTTGACAGTTTATGAATGTGGCCATACCAAGTTGTATAGAGGACATTGCAAATTATAGAATGAACTCTCAAATATTATAAACAATATATTATATTAATGTATATTTAAGAGACATAAACTTACTATGTTTCAAGTTGGTAGTTTAAAAACTACATTTAATTTAAAAGTAAACAAAAGCTGAATTACACTCAGACTATCTGAATACCTAGTTTACAAATTATTATACATTCGTAAGTGTACCTCTTGAATAATTTAGAAAGACAGGCATTTTTGTCAAATCTATGTTTGACGTGTTAGGTGCTAAGAGATCTGAAGCTCTTTTAAACTGTCACAGTCTACGGTTCTTACAAAAATCTTTAATTTTCTTTGCCTTCCATCTAACTCATTAGCTATGTGTTATTGAGTGATGAATGCTACGATGCAAATCAGATGTATCCTCTGTCCATAAATTATTTTAAGTCCAACACATCTATTAGAACCTATTGTTGAAAGTAAGAGTTCTCATCGATTTGTGTAGTATACATTAGTGGATGAACTGTGGCTCTACTGTGATTTTTGAGTCGAGATTGAAACAAGGATGAATTAATTTAATAAAAACCCTACTCTAGAAATACACTATATTACTTAAACATCATTGAAAATCCAAGTGGGGGTCTGAGCAAGTTTTTAAATTATATTCCACACATAAAAAACTAAGTTATTTGAATTAATAAGTAGACAGTCTATAATTACATTAATTCTAGGTTTCTAGGATGGAACAATACAACTGCTTTGATTTGAATATAGTTTTATATATTTAATCTGATTACTGTAATTTTGATAAATTCAATATCAAGTCCTAACATCTTTCTTTGTAGACTCCTCATAATCAATTAGGCATTACACATTGTCTATAAAGACCACTGACTTGCTTTCTTTATAATTCATATGAATTTATAAATTGACTATCTTTTAACCTTATTTGACTTCTCGCTCTGAATAGGACCCTTAGATTAATGCTAAAGGAGTTGTTAAGAGTAAACCTTCTTACTTACCATATTTAGGAGGAGATAATTCAGATTTTTCAAAAATATGTTCTTACTTTAATTACTTTAAAATGATAGCTGGTTATTGTTTGCTTATTTGTTTTGTTTTTTATTATAGTTTCCTGCATCTAGAAATTTCTTCTTTTTAAAGAGTTAGTTTTAAAATAGTTATTTTTACATTCATACATCAATATTGGATTATGTCAAATAAACATTTGACTCCATAGATGCTGAAACACAGTCTCTCTCTTTTGTTAATTTCTTGAATTACACTGAATTTGAACAATGAGCCAGCTTTTATGTCTCATGTTAAATTTACCCCCAAGATTGTTGCCATAATATATTAAGTACTGCTGAATTTATTGTGGTGATTATTTTCTAGAGGTTTTCACATCTATGTTCATAAAATATGATATGTTGATAAATTTATATTATTTATTTTCTTGTAATATCCCTGGTTTTACTAAAAGAATAAGGCTGACTTCAATAAAATAAACCAAGAAATAGTCACTCTACATCCATATTCTTGGTGAGTGCATGTCTTTAAAATATTTTTATGTATATTAATGTTTTCCTATATGGACACCTATACACAACATATGCACAGTGTCTGTAGAGACCAGAAAAGGGCATTGGATCCCCTGAGTCCTTCCCAGATCAATGACTAGAGGTTTAGAGACTCAGTACTGTTCAGACACCATGGGAAGAACTACATATTCTGTGAGATCATGAGTGTCATAGCCTTCTCATGTTCATAAGACAGTATGTTGTGAATATTTTCTCCATCATCCAACTCTTATATTATTTCTTTCTCCTCTCTGTAATGTTCTCTGAGCCTTGATGGGTATGAAGTGTGTGTCCAATTTAAGGCTGAATCTTTAAAAATTCACTTTTTCTCATGACGCTGACCAGTTTTGAGTTGCCACCTCTGTTGTCATCATTTTCTGCAGAAAGAAGCTTCTTTGGTCAAAGCTAAGAGCAGCACTAGTTTATGGATATAAAGTTAAATTGTTTAGAAGGCACATTTCAATGTGTTCATTCAGCAGAGCAAAGTAGTAGGCCCATTTCTATTGCCAACGCTATCCCCTTTGACCAGGTCCATGGTCAAAAAGCAGGAAGTGGGCATGGATTCCCTATAGCGTAGTAGACATGAGATGCAATCATAAACCCAACATTTGTACCACTGTTACCCATGACACAGCTCGTCAGACAAATCAATATTGTGGCTTAAGAGATTTAACTCTGATAAAGGCTGGTGTTTTACTTTTGCTATAATTACTTATTTAATAATTTGAGTTAGTTATTATAATATTCTGTGTGTAAAAACTATTTTCAATAAGACATTTGACGTGAGTGCTAACTAGACTAATTTGATTGAATTAATGAGAACATCCTTCAATGTCTATCATAACAGAGGCTGGTATACTGTATATACATATAGGGCCAACAAATCTTTTAAAAGCTCTATTTTTTAAAATATATTCCCTTTTTTTATGACAGTAAAGTGACTTAATCATAGTAAATAATGGTAATTAAATGTATCAGGCAATCTATAAGTACTGGTTCAAGAGCTTCTTTCCATCTTTTTTTTTTTTTTTTGCCAAATAAATGCTCACATCTCCATCACTAAATGTCATCCAATCTTCATTGTATTAAGAGAAAATTAATTCAAATACTTCAAAGCAGAAAACATAGAGTCTATTACCAATCGTAAGCTGAATCTACTCACAGGACATACACTCGGTGGGTAACGGCGTGATGTGGCCATCGCTTTAGCAGTTAAGCACAGGAAGATCTTTAGTGGGCCATTATTTTCACAGCCCATCAGCATCACTAGCTTGGCCTTGTTTCCTTTTATATGGAACATTTTATCCACTCTGTTTAAAAAAATTCCTCTCCTCATTTCTTTAAGTAGAGGTTGATGGTTAGACATTGAGGTTTAATGAGTGTTAAAAACGATTCTTGTTCACTGGAATTATAAGCTTTCCTTTGCAAGGCCCTTGTTTTAGCTTCAGGAAACCTTTCCTAACACTCTACAGAAGAATATATTGCCACTGCTTTGACTTTCATGCACTAAACAACCCCATTAATTATTGGTAACCAGACTTTACTTCCTTGCAACTTTCTGTGCACCTGGTTTGCAGACAGGACGTAGTAATGGAGGCTGAGTAAGCACACCCAGACCGCACTACAGGCTAGAATATTGGCTACTTACAGCTAATTTTATGTGTCTGTGGAAAACAGAGATTTGGACTTGGACCAGCTAAAGTTATTATACACTAGTTTTCTGCTTATTATTGATGTTCTTATACTGAAATGCTTAACAAGAAAGTACAGTTCTTCAAAAGGCTGGAAAAAAATCAGCCTTTACTTACAGTCCCTTTCAAATAATGAAGGATTCATATGTTAGAGTCAGCATGGATTAATGCCTTCTAGCAGTTTTGAGATTTGTCACTGAATTTGACTATTAATAACATAATATACTTCTAGAAATAATTTAGCAGTAGAATATAAAGTCTCCTTTGGAAAAATAAACAAACATATCTTTTAACATTCTGCTTTCCTCATTAGGCAGAGGAATATATATGTGTGTGTGTGTGTGTGTGTGTGGTATGTGTGTGTGTGTATGTGTGTGTGTGTATACACATATGTATATATTCAGATAATTGAAACTTCTGCTTAAAATAAATCTATGACTCTGTGTGAAGTTTAGTTGGCTGAATGCATTGAATGCATGCTTAGTATTCATGGATCCCTGGATTTGATCCGCAGCACCCCATAATAACCCTATGGAGGTGTTTGCCTATGATCCCAGAACTCAGAAGGTGGAGTTAAGAGGATCAGAAGTCCAAAGCACACATATGGGCTATATGTGAACAATGTTGCAGTTAACATCTCGGAGAAGTGATCATCTCCATGTCCATGCCCCCCCCCCCCGATCCCCATCAGTGAGCTCTGCTGGGTTAAGTAGATAATCATTACTCATTACAGGGGAATGGCTACTTCCACAGCCGTGTCTGAGTCTAAGTTCCATGAGATGCCTTCACTAACATCTTCAGGTAAAAGTACACACGGTGCTGTGAACAGTTGAAATGCCAGGTTTGACACATGATGAGAAGAAAGCTCTCAGGGAAGAGCGAAGGCAAAGTGTTTCCTCCATTTTTTAAACACTTTTTTATATTTTACATATACATTTATATTATTACACATATATACAATTTTAACTCAAGAGTAGCTGTAGCTCTGGCATCAAGACATACATGGGATAAAAGGTTCCCACATTAAAGTTTATGACCACAGGGTACTTATGATTACCGTTTATTTTAAGATCACAAAAGTAATTTAAGAATTCCTATTTACAATACAAAAGGATGAGATAAACTGTCCCAAAAGAGCTTTCAGAGCTTTTCTATAGTACCCCAGGGAACTATTAGATATTTTCACAATAACAAAACGTATATAATTTGTCCCGATTTTATTTTACTTTTTATAATATCATAAAGAAACATGGAGCAGAACTTCTTAAAAGGTCCCTGATACTGTGTGTAGGGTTTGGAAATATGATAGAGATGCCTGAAGCCAAAGCAAAGAAGAACTTTTTTAAAAAATTCTGTATTGTAAATAGAATTACTTTATTCTTAAGGCAAATGGTTTGACTCAAATAAAAGATCTAAAACTACTTTTTTTTTCTCCTAACCTAGACAGTGATACAAAGGTAAGAATGCTGCTTGGTCATGCTACATGATGAAATCTATAGCACTTCCTCCAATAGTGAGCTCATTGTTGAGGAAATAATTACAAATTTCTTACAGAGGATATAGACTTTAATAGGAATGTCACAAGATTTTTGCTAACTTTATCTTTCAATTGCAGTCCTTGTGGCAATTATTCCCAGACCAAACTGAGGTTTCCTGCACAAAATTATAGCCTTAAGCACAGCAGACTTGTGTTTACTACAGTCTCAGAACAATAAAAGATAAACAGCAGGAAAAATATGTTTCATGCATTTAGTTAAGTTTACACAGAACTGGAAAATATCAACAAGTGGCATTTAAAATCGTGTTATCTTAGTTTCTTTTCTGCAACTTGGAAATTGACAACCTGAGTAGAGATTACGAGTAGACATATTTATTGCAAGATAAATATAGTTATTTCTTGAACTATTACATACGTGCAAATGAAAGTTTATGTACTATAATTGAAATTCCCTCTGCTCTTGCATTTATATTTGTCTTTAAAATATTTAACTTTAGCTGTTTTCAAAGGCAAAATAAAAGAAAAATGATTCTACCTGAGACGTGTACAAAATACCTTAAACATGAGTAAACCTACTTTTAAGTAGGTCAACTTAGGACTTCTGTTTGTTCAATATGACCCAGATCTGAGATCTGCCCATGGATGGTAGAGTATCAGAGATAGATAGATAGATAGATAGATAGATAGATAGATAGATAGATAGATAATACATAGATAGATGATTGATAGATAGATAGATAGATAGATAGATGATAGATAGATAGATAGATAGATAGATAGATGATAGATAGATAGATA